>NAOQ01000515.1:13827-31544 GCA_002751075.1 Ichthyophonus hoferi
CCCCTACATGATAATGGACCATAGGCCATCAAGTATATGGCTGTTCTTACTGGGCAACTACAGCAGCTAGAGGTTCTCCACCCCTCTATGACCATGAAGACCCTGAAGGTAGGCCTATGACCTCAGTTTAATTTTAATATTACCATATTTAACCAATGTGCCTTAGTGGCCTATGGCTATTTAAATACGGGATGGCATCCAATCGACCTTAATTGCTAAGACATGTGACTACACTTAATACTATTATTTGGTTGTGATTGGCCGACCTTTAACTAGAATCAGCCCTAACCTATCCTTTACCACTCATACTAACTCTCCCCTCTAGTTGTTTATGGATGACTACACCCGACAGGTCCCTATCGTACTGGCACGCGCCGTACTGAATGTAAGAACCGCTGTGTAGGGAGATATACACATATAGTGATATACAGATATGGTGATATGCAGATATACAGATATGGTGATATGCAGATATACAGATATGGTGATATACAGATATAGATATACAGATATAGATATACAGATATAGATATACAGATATACATACAGGAGTGAGTAGAATAAGTAGCTACCCTCTGTCTCTATGTTCATATGAGCTCATGAGTCTATTGGCTACAGATCACCTACTACCATGGCAGGAGATGGTTTGGGAAAGTCTTTCTAGCCGATGTTGTGAAACAGGTAGGGCCCCCCTCCTACCTTATTTGGCCTCTTTTTGTTTCTCATCTAAGCCCTGTTTCCTCTTGTATATCTATCTCATATATTGCTTTTTTGAGGTCTGTTTATCGGTTGGATATGTATGCACATATTACGTCATGTAGGTAGGTAGGTTCTTTTATCTGTGCTGTGATGGGACTGGTGCCCAGGGGCTGTGACGTATGCATGTATTCCCTTCATTTTACCATACTACCCTAGTTGCATGCCAGGGACTAGGCTGTGATTGCATATGTGTAGAGTAGGTAATTTAGTATTGATGTAAAGAATACCACTAGTAGCCTGCCGCCTTCTTGGTTAAATATCCAACGCCCTATTGGTCCATGTCCATACCAATTGCAATATAGCAACTTTTTTTACTTACATGTGATTGGCTTCCTTCAAGTCCTTCCATTTTAATTGGCCATGAGAGGGTGTAGTGTTTTGGGGAGGGTTGCAGTGCTAGATGGTGGGAGACAAGGGAGTGTGACATCTAACCTATACGGGGGCCTAAAGGAACTGTATGACTTTATGCGCCCTCCTTATCTGGAGCCTGGCTTTAAAGTGGCCGCCAAGGTGGAAGGGTAGGTGAGATGATTGGTTACATAGAATGGCAGGAAAAAGTGTGGTTTGGTTGATGGTTTACCTTAGCCAACTATTATCTAGATTGTAATGCACTATGGACATAAGGCAGGGAGAGGATGGTAATATATAGCGAATAGTTAGGTGGAAGGCAGTAGTGTAGGTGTGTGTGTGAGAGAGGGCAATGCGGTTGATCCATGCCTACTCATCAGGTCGCCCGAGCAAGCTGTCCAGGGCGAGGTGGACTACTTTATGCATAACCTTGTAAAGGTACATACTAGCCTAATATGATCAATGTATGGCATTGGAGTGATTTTATTGGGTCAGTCACTATAGCTATAGATGGATGATTGGAGCGACTTTAATAGTCTACTGTTGTCCCATAGCGTGTCTAGGTAAATCTATGTACTCTCTGTACTCGAGGCCATTGGTTGGCCTTGTGGTAGATCTAAATGGAGCTACCTATCTATATTGTATCCCTGTCAAGCTAACATAATATGACGTCAAGGGAGGCTAATGATTGGTGGGTTGGTAGGCTGCCCTGGAATATCTGCAAATCTTCTGCTTCAATAGGGCCAGACAACACCGTAGACTAACTAAGTACCTGGAGCATCTCTCAGTCATACAGTTAGAGGTGGCTGTCCTCCCTCTCCCTCTCTTCACCTTTCTCCTACCTTGGTGTGCCTCCTTTCTCCCCCTAGTGGTTGGTTTCATGGGCCAAGTACACTAGAAGATGTAGTGTTCTTGCAGGCCTAGGGCAGGCAGAAGACATACGCTTCCTGTTTAATGTTGTAGACCTCTGGACCATCTCTTTCTCTCCTTTCCTTTCCTCTCCCTCTGAGCCTATCAGGCCATGGCTATGCGAGTATGATCATACTCCATCGCATGTTATTATTGGGCAGATATCAAAACAACATAACATCATGCCGGGGGATTGTTCTATGAGCTGTCCTTCTCTCCCTCTCTTTGTCCTCTCTCCTCTCTTCTTCACCCTAACAGACTAGCCTGCTCATTACCCCCCCCTCCTCCCTCTCCTCCCTCTCTTAACCTGCCCTAGGCCAAAGACCTAGATGATAGGGTAGCCCGGCTACTAGAGGGGGGGCCCTGGGCCCTGCCAATGGTGGAAGACAGTGTGTTTGTGCACTACATGGGCACTTGGGTCTTGTACTGCAAGCTAGACGCTATGGCCCGCTATCTAGAGTACGGCTTTGAGCTGAGCCTCTATGGGCCCCACGAGGTGTCTATGATATACTGGTAGGTCCCTTTCTACTTCTACCACTGCATTCTAGGTCCCCCATCTCCCTTCTGCCTCCTCTATACTACTAGAATGCCCTATACTAAGCTACTGTATATCTCCCATGAGGGTATGTTTAGTTGTAGACCTGTACCTTGTCTTTTTAAATGAGATAGATGATTGGTGGCAAGTCATGTACATTGGACACAGAGGCTCTGTGATTGGCTATCAGTCAGCTAACCAGGAAGGGGTGGTAGGTATATGGACAACCTGTATGGCTGGATGATTAGTGCGGATATCAGGATGGTCCAGCACTGCCACAGTATGGAGGGTAGGTGGGAGAGGGAGAGGAAGACCTTCTATATATGGATACAACACACGTCACCTTCACAGCTTGATCTGCAATCCCTTGATCCTATTGGCTTACTCACTTTTCTTCCTCCTTCTTTCCTTCTCTCTCTGTTAGTTATGTTCCCTACTCTCTAATTTTATTGGCCGACATCTACCTTTACCTTTTTCTCATTGGTCTTCAACCCACACAGAACATTGGAAGGCACAGAAACGAGTGATGAAAATAAAGGTTGGGAAGAGAAAGAAGGGGAAGGATAAGGCACAGCCGCTAGACACCGTAGAGAAAGGGAGGGGGCCTAGTACGATGATCTTGGAGGTCAGGCAGGTCATGTGCCGGGGTCTGTGTAGGGTAAGTAGTAGGAGAGAAAGAGGGTATATGAGGGAGAGGGACTGTACGGCCTATATATTATATCATATTATGATATGTTATGTTGAGCATGATCTCTCTACCTTAATAATGCTATAGTAATATTATAATACTATAGTAATGTTTATAATACCGGTCTCTCTACCTTAATGGCAGACCGCCCTGTGGTAGTTAGAGGGAATATTATTTAGGCTCACATCTCCACTACTACCCCATATACATCAGTGTTAGCTGATGTTTGGAGATGTGCAATATGCTAGTAGGTAAATCATTAGCCCTGTCTATTCTGTCTGTTTTATTTTCCTCCACCCTATACATAGCTATGACTGTAGCTACTGTGGATCCTATCTGATACTTTGTCGACTCTATGTTTGTGTCTGTATTAGGCTGCTGAGGGTTTAGATATAGAGAAGAGATTAAAGAAGCCAACTACTCTATTTGACTTGGAAATGGTCCGCTACGACAGGAGGCTGGAGGTAAGTGTAGGATGGGATAGAGAGGGTTGAATAGGATAGGATAGGATTTGATAGGATAGAAAAGGATAGGATAGGATAGAAAAGGCAGGGCAATCCGTCAGTGTAGTGTATAGGGGGTAGGCGGCTGGGTACTTCATGTCACTAATTATAGCTATGTACATATATTCACATGCCTTTTATACCTATTATTATTTGAACATTACTGTTGTATTGGTAGGACGGTATTGATTGAACCGTTATCATGTGTTTACAGCCATTCTTCCGGATAGACTCTCCTCAGCCAATGGAATATGCCCAGTTTAAAGCCCAGACCGACCTGTCCAAGTTCACTGTAAGGCCCTATAGCCGCATGTGATGACCCCCTTAATCTATTAGATTATGACTGTGATGACGTATGCACTATCCCTATTGGGTGCTTTTTTCTCAATAACCAACCATTAGGTCAAGACCAAATAAGGCATTAAATGGATAGGTATGGTTGGCTACATGCATAGTATTGACGGGATCCAATCCACTCTCGGCTAAAGGCACCTTCTGTAAATAGGTGATAAGGGGTATGTACTGCCATATGGCATCATCTGGGTTGTGGCAAATAGACTGGTTGTAGTGTTCTATTTGCTAAAAGTCATGCCAGTCCGTGATATCCTGTTAGAATAGCTATATAGATAGACAAGGGAGAGTGGGCACTGGTATATATTGACTAGGTTATTAGTTTGCCTTTATTTTTAACAGAGTATTGTGATAGGCGGCCCAGATTTATCAAGGAGCCTTAGAATGTATGTCGGTTTGTAAAACCCATCTGGAAAAGATGGCTCAGAAGTACCCTGATATAGACCCTGGAACCGAGAAGGTAATTGGCTGTGTCACTCGATATTAGCATTTAACTATCCAATCACTGGCTTGGAATTCTTATTGATATAGCAAGATGGATGTTTCTTGTACATATACGGTACGGTATAGCGTGGAGGTAGGAGGGAATAATACAAGTGGCCAATAAAAAGGCATGAATAGAGTTCATAAAAGATCTGGATTGGTCCATTATCACGTTGACGGGATCAGACCCAATATAGTGTCCAGTGAAATCCTAATATCTTTTGAAATTGCAGACACAGAAAGGACTGGAGAAAGTGTGCAAGGTTAATATAGTAATGCTCAAGTTGTTAAAGGATGGCTATAAGCAGGAAGAGAAGGTGGGCATTGGTGTTGGTGTGCTATGATACTTGGCCTCACCCTCTCAAGGGCATACCACGTGCATGTACACTGGGGTCATACAAGGATAATGGTGGTGTATTCTCTGTATGCTCGCACTAAGAAATGGGCATGTTGTATGGAAGGTAGATGGATGGTGAACTGTGTTAAGTAGGTTTGTGACACATGTCAAAATGTTGCCCATAGCTATGATTACTATAGGCTGTATATATAGAGGATGTGGTATGCAGTAGGGGCTTAGACCATATAATACGTGCACTGGTATTTTGATAAGGCGGGATACAATTAGATAATCCCTATTAATACTCTCCTTCAATACAGCCCTCTTTTAGTTACCAAGCCCATCCAGTAATGGCCACTTTGGCGTTTAATTAGCCTGCCTGTCTGTCTGCCTGCTTGCCAGATAGAAAGGACACACCTATGTGTACCTCTCAGTACTCCCCTCCCTCCCTCTTCACCATGTTGTATACTATGTCTCTGTAGGATGTAAATATCTACAGGGCACACCTTTATTTTATAATGTGTATGTTAGTATGAATGCTAGCTAGGCTATATATGACGTCTTTGTCTATGTTTTGTTATAAGTATTACTGTTTGGAGAGAGTATCACATTAAAGGTTTGCATTGAATTGCTGAACCAGGTACCATAAGTAAAGCAACTTACCAGTGGACCCGATCTACTGATTAGTGTGATCTAATGATTAATGCATGTTATTAATGGGTGGAATGGTTAAGGCCTTTATATGGAAAATCATTTGTGCTCAGTGCCCACATCATTAGGAGCGGGAGAGGGTTTAGTCAGACCCTATTTGCTACTTTTACCATGGATGTAATATTAGGACCCTGACCAACCACATATATATACATATAGATTGGTAGTTAGCCTGGGTGTGAAGCATTATGTTTCTAGGTGACAGTGGGTGACCTTGTATGTAGAATATGACATTAGAGTGGGCCGAGGGGAATAGACCAGGTCATAGCTAGACAAATACACGTCTGTAGTTGCCAAGGGAGAGAGAGAGGACACTGTAATGTTACATTCATGTGGTTGACTAAAGAACATCCAGACCGCCAGACCGGGCAATAGAGAATCGTAAACCCATAGGGGGACAAAGAGGGATTGCCAAATAAGGTTGTGCATTGGCTTGGTCTTGCTGTGGGTGATTTTTTTGTACTTGGTTGGCCCTTGGTACATGGCATCTATCATAGAGGAAATAAGCAGTTACGGCTGGAGAGGAAAGAAAATAATGTGACAGGGGGCTTGTTAGCTGGACACCTGCCTGGTTGTTGTAATAGAAAGCTACTCTATAAGGAGGGTTTATTAATTTACACAATACAATCCCTAAATGGTCTAAATTTAGCATTTGATTTTCTTTTTGAAATAACATCTATTGTACACATTTTATGTTATCTTAAAAGAAAACGGATTTGGAAGGATAAATGAGTGCCTATTCAGGTCAGGCAATTTATCTGGTAATAGAACAACCATGTTGGCTGCAGACTGCTGGATTGGGGGTGTTTGCATGTTCACGTTCAGGAGGGAGCTGGGCTATACAGGTATACATAAAGGCTAGATCACCTCTGCCTCAGACCGTCTGTGTTGTCTCCATATAAAACTATTACACTCTTTAGTAGTAACCCTACATGGTCTATCCATCTATGATATAAAACCATCAGCCTATAACTAGATCCCTCATGATTAGACTGGTTTTCTCTGCCCTTAACTCTACCAGCCTCTGCCTCTACTTTAGCTCTATAGTCAACCACACTTTGATAGTAGCAATCAGTAGAGTCCCTGGTAGGATACCCTCTTTCCCCCTATTCTCTAACCTGGTCACACCCACTATGATAGGACAAGGCGGATCAATTGACAAATGAGCATTGTAATGAAAGACCGACAGGAGCGTTCCTGTGACCTATATTCATTTAGAAAAAGAGAATACTGAATTAAGAGACATTTTAACGTCCCTTTCTTGGCATACACGGAGTACAGATATGCCAAGACATCTTTTTATTATTAAATATTAAACAATTCTGCTTATTTAAGCCATACGTTATCTGGATCACTATTCCTTTCTTAGTGTATTGATCTAAATTAGAACCATTCCTTACATACAGTATATGTTGGCTCAAGTACGTTCAATTGTAGCCCAAGTGAACTATATTGGTTTGATCCTGTATGATATTGCCGCCATCTGGCAACCCTTAGCTTGCAATCTACCATATATATGTATGAAATATAACAGGACAACTATCGTCAGCCCATAGCTACAAAGTCCAAGTACTGTGGAAACATAAATAAGTTATCAAGGCGAGGAAGGGCAACTAATAGGATAACAGTTTTCACCACCACTGACTGACTTGTGGGAGATATAAAACGAAGTGGTATGGAATGGAGTACAGTATTTATTATTAGTAGAGTTTACTGCTACACCCTGACTGCAAATACACAGTATCATTGCAGCCTGGGTGGATAAAGAACTACTAAGGTCTACGTGCTACATTTAATATAGGCCTCCCAAGAACATACTTTAATGATAAGGAAAAGAGGTAAATGTGATCCATAAAATTAGATCATCATATCATACTCAATCTGTCAATAATAATCCCACATTAAAATCAAGACCCAATCCTGAGTCTACGTAACCACCAAACCCTGCATAGAATAATTGGGCGTAGGGCAGTAGGCTGGTAGTATGTACCTTCTGCTTAGGCCTGAGTGCTCTCAACAGCCTCTACCATGGGGGCCACCACGGCCCTGAGAGCGGCGTAGGCCTTCTCCAGATCATCGTTGATAATAAGGTGGTCACAGTTACCAGCCAGGTCCCCATAGGCCATCTCACGGCTAGCTGCCTCAAGACGCTTGGCCAATGACTCAGCGTTCTCAGTACCTCTCTACAAGATGTGTTCATTGTTAGGGAGTGATTAGATAAGCCTGACTAAAAATAATTAGGGGACAGGCCAATCATGTGGGACAGACAGCCTCTAGGTAGGTATATGGTATATAGAGAAAGATAGCCTAATATGGTGCTGGATAAATAATGTTAATAGACCCTCTGCGGTGTGTGACAGTCAATTCTAAATTCTATTGGTGGTTTACTTAGCTCTTGCCACCCAATCAAGTGAAGCCATATAATGCAGTCCGGTATCCAATCTGGGAGTATATATATAGGGACTACCCATCCAATTGGTCTAATCGAGCCCAGTGATCCTGGGGCTATTCTATTGATCAGTCCACAGATTAACAATAACACTTACTCCCGTCAGGCGGCTCTCCAAGGCCTCAATGGTAGGGGGACGGATGAAAACATAGACCGTCTCACCGTGGAGGAAAGACTTCTTAAGGATCTCTACGCCCTGCACATCAATATCTAGCACACAGAGCTGTAGGGCCAGGGGTTAGTAGGGGAAAGAAGATGCATAGAAGTAGGAATGATAACTATATATATAATTTCAGTACATAGAAGTAAAGTGTGCAGTATATACAGATGGCTAGAGAAACAACCCGATTATAATAGACAATAATGCTGCTCCTAAAACCTAGCCATCACAAAAAGCAGCCAACTATAAAACCACTCTAATCCTATTGTGCCAGCCATCCTTCCCTTCCCCCTCCCCCACTCTCTCCCTCACCTTTCCCTGGTCTAGGACGTCCTTAACCGACTGTTGGCTAGTGCCGTAGATGTTCCCTGAGAACTCAGCGTGTTCAATAAACATTCCCTTAGCAACCTCAGCCAACAATTCTTCGCGGGTCACAAAGTGATAGTCCTTTCCTGGCTGCTCGCCTGCACGGGGCTGTCTCGTGGTATCTGAGCATAATATTGGTAAGGGTGGCGGAAAAGAAACGGACATTTTCGTTCATGTCAACCTGGCGTGAAATAAGAAACACTGGCAGAAGAGGGAGAGAGAGAAGAAACAAAAACAGCAATACTGAAAGCGATAAAAAGAGATAATTGGGTATATCGGACACTAGAAATACAAGCTAAGAAGGTTTGTTATGATGAAATATTAAGAGGTGAACTCAAAAGAATCAACCTACGAGAGACACTGAAGCCAAACGCATTAGGGAACTCAGCAAACAGCTTTTTCAAAAGGGTGCTCTTGCCCGCTCCAGAGGGGCCGAAACACAGAAGAATACGTTTAGCAGCCATTGTGAGAACTATAACTATAACGGTATATGCTACTAGTATTATGAGGTGTGGTGGCCAGCCATACAAAGGCCTAGAACTACCTTGCTGTAAAATTCTAAGGAATTGTGCTACTTGTGCTGATTGATTTATTGGGTATTACGGGCCAAGTCATAACCGCAAAATACTAATTCGAATCAGGTCGACAAGAAATTACCATTATTAAACAAATGAACAGAATTTGTTTGTGACGCCCGAATATAACAACATATCTGAAAGGCCTTATTACTACATCAACGAGGAAGCGAGTTGATTCGACATCTAAATAGGGACATAATAGTATTTAAGTATTGTGGTAAGATCAGACAACTCTAGCAGGTCTCTTTGACCTATCGTAGGTTGGATTGGCTAATGCGAATCTTAATGATTGGCTCCATTTAAGTTATTGAACTTAGCAGCATGTGGTGTTAACTAGAAAGTTAGCACTGGCGATAAAACGAAAGTATAAAATAAGACAAAACTCGATAATATAAAGTACCCGCTCACACATACGCAGTAATGAGTAAAAAAAATATGAATTTCTCCTAATACACACAAATACTTTGCATTCAATTATATGCATACGCGGTAATGAGTAGGAAAAATACGAAATTCTCGGAGCACACAAATACTTTGCATTTAATTATATGTATATAAATAATGACCACATCGTTATTGTAATGTATGATCCACCGTTATCACTCACATGATAATCCGTGTCCAGATCTCTCGCTCGTTAAAAACTCGGAACTGCTTATTACCATTAAATAGTGACAATAGTTATTATTTGCATGGTAATATATCACCCCTTACTGATTGATTTCATTGTGCAATTTCCACATTCGCATCCAAACGAATCAAAGCATCGATTCTTTTTGAATTAGAACAGAGGTACAAATACTACAATCAGTTACCTAGGAAGTCGGTTTATGGCCTTCTATAGAACCTCCAACACAATTGTGCCTTAAAGACAGATCCGATCAAGTGACTATTACTATTGCTGGTCCAGCAAAATTAATTGCTACCAAATATATGAGTGAAAATCCCGACAGCTGTGGTCAAGTCACAAGAACTAACACATACTAATATTTTCCTATAAAAACGCGTTGACTAGATACAGAGCTTAACAAGCCCTATAAACACTAGCCTCCATAAGCGCGGTAGGTGCAATTTTGGCAATCTCCCTAAATCTAAATAAGAGTTCTTTAGACTGGGAATATCAAAGCAAGACATGAAAGAATCCTTGGGTAATTTAAAGGATAGTTTTAATAAGAGGAATATAAATATGATGATTTACAAATGTGAATTTAAATCATTGTGTTTCATTTGGACTGGCCTAATTGGTATATTAGCCATTTTAAAAAACAAATTTGTATTACAAAGGTTTTTGTTTTAACCCTTCAGTTTTAAACTACCAATATAAGGCTTGTACGTTATTTTGATATTACAGTTTCTTTTTTTGTTGGCATACATTGCATAGTGTTGAGATCAATATTTTTAATTAGAGAATTGTGATCACAATGATAGAGTATTGTTTTGCCATAGTGACATACCAACTCAAGACTAGTAGTTTCAGGATATGAAATAATACTTACTTCTAAGATATAAGTAACATAAAAATAAAGGTACCTTTATTCACACATGTCATATGTTTATCTTCACTTCCAGCATATATTCTGTTGTTATTTATATTAATACCTTATATATTTATATATATTACTCCACAATTGTATCATAATTTGGTTCTTGTCAAAATAATATTGGCAAATTCATACTATAAGATATTACTATTATTAGAGACTTACAGCCAATAGCAATAGAATCTGTGTTTAAGTAGAACAGCTTTTTTCTAACCCAGTATATAGTTGTGACTTAACCCACCAATGGACTAGTAACTTAAAGTCAACTGAGAATCATAATTAATTAATGGCATCATCAATTGGTAACAGAAAACATAATAATAATGTGTAATGAATATATATTGCTTGATATCTAGAGTCTGATAACCCTTGTCATGTTTGTCGGATTTAAAAGAAAGTCTCTCATTGGGCAAGTCACAACTGTAATAATTTGTGGCCGCCAAGTATTTTTCTGATAAGATTTCATCAATAAACAATATTTTTTATATATCAATGCTTCTCTCCAGCTTGTTTTAAAATAATATTGCTTTTTATAGCACATGCACTGGTTCTATAGGTAGATTATCGCCATTATGCCATTACACCGTCCATTTATTGATCTCTCTCGATCTACCTAGCAGCTATCTTGTGCTATGGTTGGCTCACGATTGCATATCTTCATCGTCTAAGAGATCTTAAATTTTCTGCAATTTACTGCCATTTCATGCTTATTTCTATCTTTTACATTGATTTAATTTGGATAATATTGCCATGATATTCCCAAGTTCTCTGGAAAATATTATATCTAATATTATATGTTGCTAAATATTGGCCAATCACCAGCTATTTCATGGATAAATTACGGATAATATTGTCGCTATCGGCATGACAAAGCATCCTAACGGTACTACTGATATGAAATGACTAATATATCCAGCACATGCGTTGGGATATTACATCATTTCTTTTCACTTGGATTTATATTTTTCTTTTTCTCTTTTTTTTTTTTTTTTGGAAAATGTCGCTGTTTATTGGACACCTTGGTCCTGAGATTCGCACCCGCGACCTTGAGGATACATTTAGTCGCTATGGGAGACTAATCCGCTGCGATGTCAAGAATGGCGGTGTGTAGTGCTATATTGTGTTTCTTTCTGCATACTCTGTTAGCATTGGGCTTTGTGTTATGCGCGCCTGGCTAGCCTTCTAGGAAAGTGTCTTAAAGGCTACCTATTTTATTTATTTTTAAAACATGTCAGGAGGCAAGTCGGGCTTCCTCATTCCCTCTTAACCATTTACTATATTTACTTCTTATAATATCAGTTTACTTTAATTTCTTCGTTATTTTCTGGTTTCTCGTTTTAAAACCCCACGGGTATACCAACATGACCTACCTCTAGCTATAATAACCCTTTTACATCACCTTGTTTTTTCTGAACCTTAGTGCCAGAGGCCAGCCCCACCCCGCCTCTTTAGTATAGCCCCTCTCCTATACCACAAGCCTTTACCAACATTTAAATCTTAGCCTGCTTGTCCAATTACCTTATGATTGAAGCATCAGTTTCTGCCATCCTGTTCAATACTGTTCAATGGACCCATACCAGTGCGCACCTTTCTTTTAGTTATCTACGTCCTATTGGTCCCTTTCTCTCCCCCCTCCCTCTTTTCCTCTACCTGATCGTCCCCCGTTAGTCCAGCCTGTGTTGTCTTGGCCCTGTTTTTCTGGGTAAGAACGGTCCATTGACTAATATATTGGGTTCTCTTTACACGTCAAAGCCTTATTTAACCATCATATTTGTGAAACAAGTGGCGACTCTCACAACCCTCCCTCTCCTATAATACATATCTCGGTGTAGAGAATGCTGCTACGGCAGCAGCAGGGTTTAAGAGGGAAGAGATACTGACTGATGGTTGCTATGACAGGGTTTGGCTTTGTGGACTACGAGGATAGGCGCGATGCCGAGGTGAGTAATACCTATTACATACACTGTTGCTATAGTGCTTGATAGGTTGTGCCCCACGATAGTACAATATCTCTAAATATAAAGGAAGTAAGGAGTCACCCTATGACGATACATTGCCAATACTTATCATACACCTCCCCTCTTACCTCTAGGATGCCATCAAGGAGGAGGATGGCCGTACCATTGGTGATAGTCGCATTGTAGTTCAGTGGGCCAGAGGGCCTAGTCGTAGGGCTGACTCTGGCGAGTGCTTCAAGTGTGGTAAACTGGGCCATATCGCCCGTGAATGCCTCAACTTCGCCCCTGGTGGTCGGTGCGTACCCATATATATATATATATCTTCCTGCCTGCTACCTCTCAATCAATCTTCTCTCCCACCCCCACCATACCCGTACACTAATCTTAAACCCTCACAGTGGCCGTGACAGTGGTCGTGGTCGCAGTCCCTCTCCCTACAGTCGTCGTCGCTATTCTCCTTCCCCCCGTAAGTAGCCTTTGCCTATAACATAGAAGGGCATAATGTGTGTGGAATGCTTCTATAAGGCTAGTGGCTCATGGCTGTTCTGAAGCAACATCCTGACCTTTGGTTACCATGCCTACTTTATCTGTAGGTGGTCGTTCCAGATCTCGCTCTCCCCGCTATAGCCGTAGTCCCGTGAGAAGAGGGGGCTCTCCCCCCCGTGGTCGCAGGACCCCCCCTAGGTACTACAGTAGAAGCCCTGCTCCTAGACGCTCAGCCTCTCCCCCTCCCAGACAGGGCTCTTTGGCCAGGAGGTCTCCTACACCTCCCCCTGCACCTTTTTAAGACATCTACCGTGTAAATGAAGAGTGGTATGTTGTGATGTCATATCAATATATTACTATGCAATGAGCGGGCTTATAGTAGTAGAATTCTCCTTGGTAGTTGACATGCGTACAACAGCCTCTCACCCATTTCTCTCTCCCCAGGATGGAAGATTAGCCTTAAGTCATGCAGACGAGCCTAACAGGAATGAGATATGTAGAAGAAGCTTGGTGTATATAGTTTTACCTCCTTCAATGTCAATATAATATTTTTATGGAATTCATAGCCCATGGCCAACCTGCTAGACCTTCTTTTCAATAAGTTCTCCAAGCCAATGAAAGCTGAGAATGTATTGCCATATACGGGCTTGCCATGGTAGTAATGAATAAATATATAATATTATTGGTGTAGCGCCCCCTGACCTTGGCTTGCTGTCTTGCATAGATAGTAGATGAATTATGTTTTAGACCTGCCACGGCTTATTGTATGTCTCCACCCTCTATTGTATATACTTTAATCAGTAGGATATTTTGTACCTAGTGTAGTTTATAGTGCAATACCTTAGTTGATCTTGGCCTTGAACTGATTATATGTAGATGGGTAGGGGTCTGTTTGCTTGATCCCTCTATATATTGGGATGAACCATCCCCTAGATGTGTTTGGTGCTATATTTTGTAACTAGAATCTCTGGCTATACTACTATCTATAGTACTTTTACCCAAATATCTAGTTGATCTGTCCAACTCTCCCTCCCTCAACCACCCACGATATTAGGAATACACGGAATAGTTGATAGTACAGCCAGGAATAAACTTTATACTTAGTTGTCATTGCATGATCTGAAGGCCATCAAGACATTTATATGGGTATACCTGATCCCAGTTACTCGTTATAAATGTATATAGTCTAACCGTACGTTATCATCGCCAGTATAACCTTCATATGTCCAGTCGTGAGATACCCTATATCTTTGGGACCCTAATGATGTGCTGCTGGTGTAGAGCCAACGTTGTTCTTTTGGCTGCGTTTATTTTAGAAGGATCAGGGTTTATGTTAGGGGTAGTCCAAGACTGTATGGCACATGGGTCTCGTCAGCAAATTGATAAGGATCCCTGTGTGCCCCCTTGATGGAAGTGTACCCATATATATGATCTGTGAAGCCTTGGTTGAGGGAGGTTATGGTAGCTCTAATATCTGATATAAACATCATAGATCACAACATACTCAAACACCTGTTTTAGCAGGAAACAAGTTACATGGAAGGCAAAGGTGATCTAGTATAGATGACATTATCTAGATACACTCCCTATAATACTTGAGATTAAAATCAAAATCCTGGAGTGCTTTTGGTAAACTCTTCAACAGTCTCACATCATGGGCAGATATTAAATATATGCTGATATAAATAGTTATGCGCCTCTAATTAGATGTCAACATGCTATGTCTGAGCTATAGAGGTGGAGGGTGTGAGTGACCGTAAGGCACTAGCAATATCATTAGGGTAAATTCAGAATTATTAAGTGGTTAAGGAAACAGCTGTTGCCACAATGTGCAAGTATTCCTCTTTAATAAATAATACTTTACCAATAAAGACCAGGAGTCACATAATATTAAAACCAATGTTTCATTACAGATGGATGATTCCTTACTATTATTGTTATTCAGTTAATAATGCATAGTAAAACAAATACCTTACTCAGATTTACTTGGTATCCATTATATTATTGGTTGGTGACTTGGTGTTAAATACAGTTAGATGAACCAAGCATAATGGTTAGTGTTTAAGAATTAGGGCATAACAGCCAATCAGTTCTTGTATAAATAAAAATTATCATGTGATTAGTAAGTTCAGATTATATTGTCATATACAGCCAGTGTGTGTATTTTTTTAATGTAGACTAAGAATATAAATGCTCTATAGTATCATACCTCTCAAGATATGTGTCTAGCAAAACTTCACTTACGTATATGTTTACATTAATTAACTAGATAGTTTAGCGGTGTAACACTTCAATCAAGATATGAAATTATCAATCCGATTTAGTAATACGTTTATAGAAACATTATTACCAAAAAACTTATTACAATCCAAAATGGCGTGACCAGAGCACTTAGTATATAATCATATCCACTACTTCATAAGGGAGAATGGTTATCTGTACCAAGATCTTACAGAGAAGTTGGGCACTTCAGTTGTGGTTTTGGGGCTTCCACATAATTGGGTTTTAACCCCAACACCAATCCAATATTTGGTTTTTAAGCATTTAAATGAGCAACACAATCAGGTTATGGTATGACTGACAGGTCAGTCATCTATCAGAAGCTATATAACCAGAGGCCAGGTTCATAATCGGGACCACTCAAATATCATATTATAATAAATCTTTGCTATATGTAAGCTGATAACTTATATTGATATAAGCTATGACTTTGCCTAATTAGGGTAAAAATCCTGTTGGGAACAAAGCATACACTGTATTTTTACAATTCATTCTTTTACTTATTGTTATTATATTCACTTATTACTATAGGGAGAACGTTCCTTCCTGCTTAAGTCTGACATGAAATCTTTTTGTGTATGATCATTGATTTTACTGGTTCAGAGCTTGATGCTGCAAGATTGTTAATTCAAACAACTCATAGAGTAAATTGCCCCAAAAGCACACAACTGTTGTTATATTAAGTTAGGCCGTGTTTAGATTAATTAATTATGTTGTATAAATTGCCTAGTTACTAACCTCTTACTCATTGGTTAGTATTATCGAACTGAGAATTATTAATCAGTTAAGGATCACTGGATTAGCAGTACAAGACTATTAATAGATATGTTTTAATTAATAGTAATTAGCTTTCACAAAGTCATAAATTATGGATATTGATTATATCATGATTAGCAGAAGGCTTTTAAGGCACAGGCTTTGGTTTTTAACTTGGGGCTCTATTATTGTAACCTGAGACTTTACCCTCTTGGGACATTACCCATTGCATAATTTTACTGTTTCTTAAGTATTAGCGCTAAGTTTAGCACCTAGTGCGACACCCAGGGCAAATTATACTATTCCAATTATACCAATGCCTTCATATATTTGAATAATTTAACTGAACTGGTATTCAGTACAAGGATGGAAACTATATAACCCCTACTGAAGTGTCATACATGGATTGAAAATTATTATTAGTAAACTGATACTACACCTAGTTTATATTATATTTAAATCTAGAAAGGCGACAGTTAAACATAGTATTAAATGCAATATTCCATTAACTCCACATAGTATAAAATGGTCCATGAGAACTACTAAGAAGTCCAGATTCATTGTATCTTCTTCAACTTATCTGAAACAGAACAGCGTGCATCTTCCACAGTACCAACCAGACAGCTCTTCCCACTCCCCAAAACCATACTTCCAGCCCAGCAACCATCATGGTCAAGTATAAGTGAAAACTCTTTCTCATTGTCAAGTTCTGGGTTATCTGAATCAACAAGTGACTAGGATTTAATGGAAATCGACAAGGAGACCTCTAACAGCAACTAATCAAATTCTATGTATGTATTGATAATTACTGGCTAGTCTATTTAGATTCAATATAACAAAAACAAAATAGCATTTAAGAGCCAATTATGTCCTCAAACATAAGCTCATTGGTTAGTTCATATTGATCAGGACAAATTCAATCAAATATGGTTTGTGAGTAAATGGAGCATAAACACAAGACTCCAAACAATAATAAAGTTACTGCTTAGTCATATATAAAATATTATTATCAATACTAGTTATAAAACGTCAGATATCAAAATTCTATATATGTTGGTATGTATTCATATTATGTCTTTGGTTTTTAAAGCATTAGATTATATTATCCAGTTATCTTACTAGAAGGCCCACACATCAAATCTGGTGTTGTTTCTTCTGATATTAACAATTCTATTACTGTATAAAAACTAGATAAGAGTAGTTCATAATTTTAATAAATTATTTTATTGCTAATAAGTATTAGAAGCAGAACTATTAATGGAATGATTCATATCTGTAAGATTAGCCACCCTCTATTCAAGAGGCTAAAAGGACAGATTGATGCCCATCTCATATGAACTCCCTCATAGGTGGTAGATATAAGTGGAGCTGCCCTGAAATAGGGTTGTGTAATTACCTATATATCTATTTATTAGCCAGTGCTAGAATCTAATATCAAGTGCTAAAAAGGTGGGTAATTGGAAGCATTTAAATTGTGCTAAACTCCAAAAAAAAAAAAAAAAAAAAAAAAAAAAAAAAA
>NAOQ01000515.1:33506-45042 GCA_002751075.1 Ichthyophonus hoferi
TTGTCTGTTACCAATTTTTATAAAGACTGTGCTTAGCTGTTGAATATGCATAAAAGTGATTAAAACAGCCAAATATTTTTAACTTTTTGTTCAAGTATACATTTATGTGATGAGATTATTCATCTGTGAATGTGCAGTATAGTTGAAATCTATGTATGGCCTCTTAATAGCTCTGGCAATAGAAGATTTTACTTTTTTTAGCACTCATTTAACCTTGCTTATCCTTGGAGGGTAAGACAGATGCTTTGCTTTTGATAACACATGCATTACAAGCTTTTTCATCCTCGGACCTTATTTTTATGCTGCATACCAAAAGAAACTGTATCAATGGAGTAGGGGTTGGGTGTATAAATCTTGAGTGGTATATATCAAAAGAAGTATGCCTTAGAACCTTTGTCTTAGGTGTCTCCTTCACATATGTTGCCAAGTCTTTTTGTTTTGTTTTTCGTCTTCTGGTGTGGGTTGATGATACTCTCTCTAGCTTCTTTGCTCAAGTTTTTGTTACTTCCGGACTTTCCTAAGATAAATGACCTTTACATTTAGTTTATAAATGTAGTTATTTGTGGTACTGTCAGTGAATAAAACACCATTTTCTTGGGATATTTGAAATCCTTCATCTTCAAAGATAGTAGGTACACGTTTTCCTTATAAATTTGGAAGGGAAAGCATACTTCTCTTTAAGTTGGAAATGTATAAGGCATGGCAGAGTTTGATAGCGTCCAACTTGCCTCTTACAGTGGATGATAATAAAATATCACCAATTCTTAGAGTGTCACCTTCTTTTTCATTTTTTTATCTTACTGTTGATAGCTGTGCAATGAAATATGCAAAGTCCTCTTTATGATGATTGATGATGTATTGAGGATTCATTCATTGTCCAGAGCAAATGTTAATGGGCTAAGTCAAAAGTTATGTACACCACCTTGTTTGGGTAGGCTGTGGCTACCAGTCCCCGATCATAACCAGCTAAATAATAGTGTGGCATCTTTGTATCTTGCTTATCTTTATATTTTGGTAAGGATTATTGCCATCTGTCTGACTTGTTATTAACTATTTCAGGTTTCCTGGGCCATTCTCTTGTGGTGATGATTTCTTTTCTAGTCATTTGCATATTTTGAAGCTAGCTCCTTTGATTTCTTCCCTAAAGAACATATAACTGTTCTGTTGTCTTTCTCACATATATTGCAATGGCATTTATCTGCATTGTAGAGGCTCAAAGTTTTACTTTTTGAATGGTGGTCTTCCCTAAACTAATCTAAATGTGATGGTACTGAAAGCAATTTATTCCAGGGTGTACATATCTTTATAGGCTATGCATTCAGAAAAAACTGCAAGGATCACTTCACCCATTGTGTTGATAATAAATATTTTCACTTATTTTCTGTATCAGCTGGTTTTATAAAGATCTCCAATAATTGTTTTAAAAATTATTTCGTTTGTCACTCCCAGGTTGAATCATGAGTCTCTTGGCTGTTCAGTAAATTTATTTTGGTATTTTTGGGCTGGTTCTCCCTCTGCTTACAAATTACATTTGTACCCTGGGTAGTTCTTAGACCATTTAGGCTTATCTTTCTTGTTAAAGCATTGCATGAGGTCTTTCCAAATATAGTATACAAATTAATCTATAATCCATCTACTTTGCAGTCTTGGCTACATAGTTCCTAAGTAAAAGGTTATATTGTGTTATTGCCTTTATTTTCGCCACCCTTTTAATAAAAACAACATTTTTTAATCTCATGTGGAAAATATTCTTTAATAGAATGTAGGGTAGGGTTACAAAAACCTCCAAATCCTATTTATCAGTACCAAATGGTCACAATCTATTAGCATTTTTTTCCCAATAATCTACGCTCTTCAAATACTCCAAATCAACTTATTTCCATTCTTTGGCACAATTGCAGAACTCTATATATGTCTTAATTAAATAATTGGATTTCATTGTCCAGATTACATTCCTTTTACAACATCTCATCGTGTGGCCTGAGGTGATGGATTAACCTCTCCATGCCTGGGTGAGGAATCATCATTACCTTTGAGCTGTTAAAATTCACTGCATTATAATAGTATAGGATTTTATTATTAAAATTCTCCTAATATATGCAAATCACTATTTGCAGTGTGTTATTCTCAGATTGACATACATAATAATGCACATTGGAATGGTTAATTTCAAAGTATATTCATTTAGTTTATATGATAATAATTTTTTCTTTTAAGACCATAACAACACTAAGATAGAAGAAGATCAGCAAAAAGACACAATCTTATTGTTGATAAAAATAAATATACAAATATATGATTTTATCACCAATATAAATAGGTCTACAAATATGTAATTTTATTGCTAATAGAAATAGATTTATCCTACTAGTGGTTGCTCTGATTAACTATATTCTCATGATGGATAAAACTAATCAGATAGGAGTTTTTTATGTCAAGTAATCTTTAATTTATAATCAAACCATAAGTTCAACATACTTGTGAACTTATACTTCAGTTGTTAATGTTAAAGTTTTACTGCATTATAATTGCATAACAATTTATTGGTATGATTCTCCTTATATAAAAACATATATTCATTTAGTTTGCATAATTATACTTTTTCTCCCAAAACCATAATAACATTCTGATAAAAAAAGATGTGTAATCTTATCTCCAATAGAAATAGATGTACACTAATGTAATCTTATTGCTGATAATAATAGATCTAAAAATACATAATCTTACCTCTGATAGTTGGTTTTTTTTTTTTTGATCAAGTATAATCCCGTGATGAATAAAACCAATCAGATAGGAGTTTCTTATATCCATCATGAAATCTTTAATCTGTAACCAAACTATAAGTTCAACGCACTTGTGAACTTATACTTCATTTGTAACTTGTTACTACAAGTCACCTTTTCACATTTTACAATAAAAACTACATTTGTTTTTAACATCTTTTACTATAGATATATGTTTTAACAGTCTTAACTTACTACAACTGTTATTATTTTAGTCAAACGATGACTTACAAGTCACCTTGTCACTTTTAAACAAAAATGCATTTTTTTATCTCAATACATATATATTTTTAAACAAGGTTATGAGCTCCCCACATGACTCTTCACTTTCAATGGAGTCAAATACTCTACATCTTACCTTTCAACATGAGGATTATTTTGCATTCAGTAGCAGGATAACAGTTCCTTCCACAGAACCAGGATACCATTACATAGCAACTCTGGTATTTACACAATTTACAAGATTACTATTTATGACGTCATCTTCCAGACCTCAATACCAGGATAAGAATGATCAGACAAACGTCACCTCTGAATTTGCAACATCACAACACCTTGTTGACCTGTTGATAGACCATGACCAAACATTCTGTAATATGAATCAAAGAATTAAAGTCATCAAATGACTTTGCTCCAATGATGTATGTATATTCCAGAGTCTGCTATTCCCATATACACTGGAAAAGTTCAGAATATATCTTTTTTAGAATGATCAAATATTATCAAAATATTAATTCAGGCATGCACTAAGGATGTAGCCTATCTTACACCATTACTGGCCGCTGCTTCACACTATGCCATTAGAGCAAATAATAGAAGAGATGCAGTAGCTCACATAATTTTACATAAAAGTTTAAGTCCACAACAATGTTGTATTGTGGGGTTGGACCATGATACTTCTTGCTTCCAAATCTGGGCAAAATTGGTTGCCCAGCATAGCTAAACACCAACTGCCAAAATGCTCACACTGTATAGCCAGTATCACAGCATCAGGCTTTCAGCAAATGACAAAGTTCTCTTATATGTTGCAAACCTCAGCAGATGACCATTCAACTCAGCTCACTGGAACATGTTAAAAATATATCTATAATAATAGTTATATATAAAAATGTAGTTTTGTATTGTAAAACGTAGCAAGTTACAAGTAAAGTATAGGTTCATAAGTTTATTAAACTTATAATTTGATTACAAATTAAAGATTACATGATACATAAAAAAAATCCTAACTGATTGGCTTTATCCATTATGAGAATATACTGAATCAGAAAAAATAATCACTTGCGAAGATAAGATTATGTATTTTTACATCTATTTCTATTGGAGATAATATTATGTATTTTTACATTTATTTCTATCAGCATGTTGTTATGGTTTTTGAAGAACAAGTATAATCATGCAAATTAAATAAGTATATGTTTGTATACATTAATAATCTAATCATAATACTAAATTGTTACACAATTATAATGCAGCAACATTTTGACAGTTATTTCTTTAGTCAAACAATGACTTAAAAATTATCTGGCCACTTTAAATAAAAATTACTTTTGTTTTATATCTTGATACAGATATATTTTTAAACATGAGCTCCATACTAAATGGAAAAACTACATTTTATAAATTAAAAAAGGTTCTCTATTGCCTAGCTTGGGGAAGCTAGTTCTTATATTCTTATATCACTTAGCACTCTGGAGGACAATAACATGCAATTTACATATCCTTAGAAAATGAATCATTCACTTAGGGCTATGGAATGAAAGTCCAGTTGTTGAGAGTAGACTAGAAGATCAGCTGTACAAACTAAAAATTAAGATAGCCAATACACAATCAGCACTTTTAGTAGCATTATCCAGTCAACAGTCAAATTGATATTAATAACCAGCATTTCTGACTAGGTCATCCAGCTCAGAATACCATAAAGAATTATGTCCCAGGTTTGGATAATTACAATTCACAGGAGACATTTTGTGATAATTGTCCCCAAGCTAAGCAGGCCAGAATACTATTTAAACAACACACTTTCAATACTATCCAGATCCTTTCCATAATCTATTCCGATCTATTAGGGCCTTTACCAGATTTAATTAATTAAAAACCATTGTTTTTAATTGCATTGCTAACATTTATTGATGAATTTTCATGTTTTTCTAACATGTATTTTCTAGCCAATAAATCAAAAACATTTAAAGCATTCATAAATTATTATAAACAAGTTATTACCAAACCTAATTTACTAATTGGATGTTTATAAATGTTTCTGATTTATTGGCTAGAAAATGCATGATAGCAAAAAGTAAAAATTCATCAGTAAGTGTAGCAATGTATTGTTTTTCAGTGACCAAATCCAGTAAAGGCCCTACTATATCTGAGTTAATGATAGAAAGGATCTGGGCGGCATTGAAAATGTGTTATTTAAATGACACTCTGGACTGCTTAACTTGGGGACAAATATCATAAAATTTCCTGTGAATTGTAATTTTCTGAATCTGGGACATAATTTTTCATGGCATTCTGAGCTGGACGACCTAGTCATAAATGCTGGATCTTCATATCAATTTGACTAAATAATGCCATAAAAGTGTTGAATGTGTATTGGCTATCATAATTTGTAATTTGTACAGCTGACCTTCTGGTCTATTCTCAACAACTGGACTTTCATTCTATGGCCTTAAGTGATTGATTCCTTTTTGAGGGTATTTAATTTGCATATAGTTCTCCTCCAAAATGCTGAGTAATATGAGAACTTGATTCCCCAAGCTAGGCACATAGAGAATCTTGTTGAATACACAAGATATTCTTAACAAGATGCATTAACAACCAATCTCTATTTTTCAGAAAAATACTCGACTTTTAGGAGGTGGGACTGGTAATTTGGAATTCAGTCCATCAGAGAACTGGCGAATTACAGTCCAAACTCTATCAATATTAACTGGATATTACTAAATTTACTACATTTCAAGTACATAAAATTTTCTGGCTGGCCACGCTTATCCAGATTTATGTAATTTTATATCTGGTTAATTTATAAATATCTTATATTAAGTAAAACTAAGTACTATGGAACTGTTTATAGTTTGTTGTAAAAATACACTAAATTAATTGGATACATCATTTTTATCAAGTCTATTTATACTTATTGGTCTTGGATCCTGTTTGATTTCATCAGACATGCAAACACCCTTTGCACTAAATTAGTGCATTCCTATCAGTTATGATCAAAATACTAACTTCAATTAATTCCTACAAATATGGTCTTCAGGTTAATATTTTTAACACTTCATGGGTATGCTAATGCACATGTAGGAAAATGCATTTAATAGATAACATGATTTTTAAGCACAACTATTTCATATCTAACTAATAATACCATAATTTATACTAAATGGTTTATTGTTAGATGATGTGCATAGCTCATAGAGCCTAATTTGTAATTCACTTTTACACCAAGGTGATTAACTATATATTAAATTTTACTGCATTAAAATCGTGTAGCATTTTATTATTATGATTTTCCTAACATATGGAAATATATAAATTGTTTATTATAGTATTTTAGTGCTAGATTACAATAGCAATACCGGAAATTGGAATCACAGTTGATCTCAAATGTATTTATTTAATTTACATGATATTAGTTTTGTTAGAAATAGGATTGTCGGATCACACATATAAAATATACGCACACACGATTTTAGCCAATGCCTAGGAGTATACAAAGTTTAACAAACAAATATGATATATACAATTGGTTGACATATATAAAACAAGTGGTTGTTCAATAAACACATTAGGTAACAACAGCCAATCAACTAAGCCAAATCACTAGGATATTAGATCAATTTAATAGGAGTAGGAAATATAGTGGCTCTAGTTAATTAATTGCAAATGTATTAATTATAATCAGTGTAATTGACACAGTTGAACTGACGAACATATTTATAATCAATGCATGTGGCATAGATATAAAAATGCTGGAGAACACATAATAAAGGTGGGGAAATACTAAACCAAAACGGACTGCATAATCTTTTATTAAATGAAGTGATGAATTCCAACAGGGTTATGGGTCCGGAACATATTTCCACTGTGGTAGGGACATCACCCCTGCTCGGACCTATAAGGTCACCTCTCCCATGAACCCCTGAAGGCCTAACTACTGACCAGCACAATTCCACAACATGCTCACTCCCAGAGGCACCCACAAACTTTTCTTTTATGACAAATGAGTTTCTAACGGCCACAACATACTTTGTGTTGCATCCTGAGGAATAACAGGACACCCCTTTTTTTTCCAGCCTCTACCATGAGCAGACATTACCTACTTCACCCCAGGAAGTTTCTGAAACCCAAAAATTAAAATTAGAACTCAGCCTTTTGCAGGGGAAAATTACTGCCTGCAAGACAATGCTTTATCAGCGCTACTACAATCCTAGCAATGCACCTGACTGGTCACGACCAAGTCAAGAGAATGATAGACTACACAGTACAGCTACCCACAACAATAACGGCAACATTTGATGACAGGGATCACTGTCATCGCCAAACAACCCGGCATACACACCTCTGACTGTAACATTACCATTCCATGCCCATAGCCTGCCTTTTTTACCCCCCTCCAAACAGCAGAACCAACAGATGTCCACCCAGCACTCAAAATTGTTATAGACAAGGACATGGACATAGACCCGCGTATGGTACAGACAATATAGCACCCCCGAGGCCCATCAATGACCTCACCACCATGGTCCCAAACATGACCTCAAGGCCTAAGGAATTTTGACACCTTACAGCAGACTCTTACACCATCAGCGATTAGTGCTATGACATTGCCATGTTTGGCATGTTCTACCACCTTACCCACTGCTTCACTACATCTCCATCTGAGATCGACAGAGCAAACTCAGTTTATGGAACACAGTACATTTCATCACTTGAGGCCCAAGTCAGGCACCTACTCAATATATCCATTGATTGACATGCCAGACAATATGCAGAGCTATTGGATCTGGATATCATCAAGAGTTTGCCTTTGATAAACTAAGTAAACTCAACTTAGCCTATGGACAATCTTGTATAAATGCCAATAGGGCCACCAATGACCAGTCAATTCAATTTAAGTTATTAACCAATGAACTGGGTTCATCTGCTATGATCTGCTACAAATTTGGGCATCACAATTGACAAGTTGGACTTACAAATTATCCCATGTCGCCATCATTAACAATGCGCTTGGAATCCTATCACAAAACCTTGCATACAAGATTCTAATTGCCAGCTGCATGGGTTTTCATAACCCCACCTGCACAGAGGTTGTGCATAATTTTAAGAAGTACAAACTACTTTTTAAAATGCCTAGACATCTGTACACCCAAGCTGATGTCCCCCAATACCCTCATCCATTCTCACCACTCTTCTAAAAATGGGGGGATACCAACCTCCAACATGAGGGAAGAAGGAATTCAAACTGTCCTACAAAAATATGCACCTATCACAAGCACCAACCTGTATATCATACTATGAAGGAATGCTCACTTAATTTTAACTCCCATAACTTTGGGAAAACCATACCCAACCATAGGACCAATAGAGACAGGACCCCCCATCATGGACCCCAAATCTCAACGTAAAATTCCTCCTGTCCAGTACTACACTGGAAACAAAGAACACCTTAAACATGGCCTCCATCACAGTAGGCATGGTCATACCTATAACTACCCTACAATCACATCGGTTCATTGTTGACACAGGTGCAAGTATACATATTTGTCCAGTACTCAGTTCTTTTACTGATGTCCAACCCGTCAACATGCCCATCTGCATGGCTAATGGTACCCAGTTGTCAGTAACCCTAAATTGGCACGATTTCCTTGCTGACTGCCGACTGACACTGGAGATACTGTCGCCTTGGACAACGTTCTATATTTGCCACAGGCCCCTGTAGGCCTACTTTTATTGTTTACCCTTGTGGACAAATCTATTTTCTCAGTTGCTACCCACAAATCTGTCCAAGTCCATAGGGACAACTCAACAATCTTAACAGCTACTGCAGATCCCAATCACCAACTCTATCTCCTTGATGCCACTCTACAAAACGCGCCTGCCCAATGGGTGGAGTACAGCTTACTCAACTTGCCCCCTACTAAACTCTTAGGTGCCACTTTACTCCACACATGGAACCAGCCTCCAGGAACTCCCTCCCAACATGCCCTTGCGTTATCTTGTGTGTCACACCAGCTGTGGTATACTCAGTTTATGCACCCTGGCACTGACAGGCTGTCTGGTTCCTTGACCCCCTATGACAAACCAAACCCTAACACCAAGGGATTTACAAGTGATTCATGCACTGAGAGCAAAATACTATGCCAATCATTTCTCTCCTGCACTGCCCTATCTACATGTGTGGAAGAGCAGATCTACAGTGACGTCATCGGCCCTGTGAAAGTTGATAGACATGGGAACTGCTATATTGTGTCCTTTACTGATGATTTTATCCGTTATGTTACCATCTACCTAATGAAGACCAAAAGCAAAGTGCCTCTACACTTTAAGATATTCTTGACCACCTTTAATACCCTACATTCTCCTACCAGACTCAGCCTCCTCTTCACAAGTCAAGGCCATCAGTACCTCTCAACCAAGTTCCAGTCATTCTTCGAGTCCCAGGTTATTCAACATATGATGACCCTTCCATATGCAGTGCAAAGCAATGGCTTAAGTGAATGCATGGGACGCCAGCTTATAACCATGGCCAGGACTTCCATGGTCAACATCAACATTCCCCACATCCTCTGGGGATACGTCATTGCAGCTGCAGCCTATGTCCACAGCATGACAATAACATCTGCTTTAAGCAACAGGATCCCCTTATGGAACATTGGTCCCACACCTGTGCACCCATTGAATGACTACATGCACACAGGCGCAAAATTTACTACCATCTTGATGTTACAGGCATCAAATTTAAATTCGCTCTGAAGGGCCAGCTTGGAGGCCTCCTAGGCTACAACCTCAACATAACTGGTTGGATCATTCTTGATTGGCAGACCCAGAGGGTATGCGCCAGGAGAAACCTCATATTTTTTGAGAACTCCTTCCTTTATCTCAACAAAATTACACACAGAGACAACCTTTTTACTATTGACTTTGAGGACATCTCTCCAGCTGACCTGGAGAGCAACCTACCATTGGATTGGGAACCAACATGAGCCACCCCCCTTATAACCAATCTTTTGACTACCCCAATTAAGACATCAGTCCCCCTGCAACCACCACTCCAGTGGATGACAGACCTATGTCTTCCCCTGTGGGGGAGGACATAATTCCCATGCAAACAAAACAACATAACCACAGGCAGACCTACTACGCACTTTTGACCATGAGGTCAAAGATTAGATACCCTCAGCTACATCAAAAATGTAACAATGATGTATTTGTCCAGGCTGCTGCAACAATTGCAACCATGCCAACTACGGACATTTCTAACATTCTGGATCCATAAAACATCAAAGATGCACTGCATGCACACAACAAGATGCAATGGCTCAGTGCCATGTGCATTTATCTTTCTGCAATAAATGAATATGGCACCTGGACACTGCTTTCCAGACCTCCAAATACAAAGGTACTCAGATCATCACTTCACACAAAGCCAAACTGATAGCCCAAGGCTTCCAAGAGAAGAAAGATATTGACTACCATGAAGTTTCATCTTCAGTCTGCTCGTTCACCACTATCAGGATGCTCTTAGCTATAGCTATACTAGGAGCCAAGGAATACCACCTAGGACAAGTAGACATTAATCTACTTACCTACATACATATCTAGACACCTCAGTCTACATGGAACAACCTCTGATGCACAGTGACCCTGAAAAGTGGGATCACGTCTGCAAGCTAACCCGAGGACTATATTGGCTTACATGTTTCAGGATTATTATGGAACCAGACCCTGGATACCTACTTACAGTCTCAACACTTCTGCAGATGAGAGGCTGAACCATGCCTCTACAGATGCCATGAGCCCCAGCTCAGATTTCTGGCATTGGCAATTTATGTGGATGGCATCCTCATCTGTGCAGAACCCCCTGAGGAGATAGATGCAGGCTTTATCAAGAACCCATGAGCCAGATTCCCAACAAAGGACTTGGGATTCCCCACCTCACTCTTGGGCTACTGCTTAACTAAAACAGATTCCAGCTGCATTTCTCTCAGCCAGGCAGGGTATATCAGAGAACTTGTGGAATCATATGGACAGTCTAAAGGCAGACCCACACATACTCTCATTCTGGGGGAGCACCTCTACCTTGCCAGCTCCACCAATATGTAGGAAACACCTTGTGACTCCATAGCATACAGCAGTATCATTGGGTGCCTTAACTGGATCGCCAAGAGTTCCTATGCAGATATTTTTTTTGCTGTATCCATGCTGTGTAGACACATGTCCAAACCAAACATGAGACATGAAATGCTCATGCACCTCCTGCATTACCTCAACACCTACCCACAGGACTCCATTGTCTACAGCCCAGGATCAATCAATGTAACAGCATACTCAGATGTTGATTTCATTAACAAACACTATGGGGACGGAAAGTCAACTTATGGAATTGTCATTTTCATAGCTGGAGGATTGGTTGATTGGAGTGCAAAGAAACAAACAATTGTGACCTTATCAAGCTGTGAATTTGACTGAGTATGTGGCCATGTCTGCATGTTGCCAGCAAATAGCATATATTTCTCAGAACCTGGATGGCA
>NAOQ01000516.1:0-14086 GCA_002751075.1 Ichthyophonus hoferi
TATTGTATTGTATTGTATTGTAGTGTAGTGTATTGTAGTGTATTGTATTGAATTGTATTATATTGTATTATTTTGTATTATGTTGAGTTTTTTTTATTGTGTTGCGTTGTTTTAAATTGTATTGCATTATATTATCTTATCTTATATTTTATTGTTTTGTATTGTATTATACCACACATATGCCTATTTATTCAACTACTTCCATATCTGTACAAACAGCATCTTTATCATTTTGTTGGAGGTCAAGAGAACTGTGAAATCCCCGATGCTTTCCTGCTGTGTTCCAATTTTCCACGAAAAGAATTTGCAAACCATCATCTATCCTTAGTTGAGGCCGATTTGACATCCTCTGCCATGTTATTTGTACAAGACGTGACCGAATAGTAGCTGTAACTACGATCAATGTGCTTATTTATATATGTTATTCCTTGTATGAAAAAAATCATTCTTGCTATGATTTCCTTTGTGAATTGGGTAAAAGTTAACACCATTTAAGATGTTTTTGCATTGTGTGGTATGCCACTCTGCACTTACATACCCAGTTGACATTATCATTCATTTAACTTTACTTCTCATCATTTTCTCTATTAGGTAATGAATTTTGTGGGTTGTAGTCAGAAAATAATGGCGTGTTTAGTTAAATGATAAGGTTTATTTTTAATATTATAATTCGGCATCCTGTTAATTTATGGTTATTTGGAATCTCCAGTAGATACGACAGAATTGCATATCAATTTATTATTTGGTGAGCCAACCTCAGCGAAACCCAATTATATGATTTGTACACAATATCTGTTTAGAAAAATCTCTCATTTTTGACACCATTGAATATATTCAAAACGATAACAGCTACAGCTACCATGTATTCTAATGGGATACGTTAGCGACCTGGTATATTGTTTTTGCACTGGTTGCAATCATGTATAAATGCAAATGCAGCAACGCCCATAAGATTATGGGCGGCTCCACAAACTGTCTCTAGGAAATATGTCAAGCATTGTGGTTGTTAGTTCCTAATAAATTGGATTGAGACACTTTCCAGCACCTAGAAGAAAACATCTATTTAGGAGTCAAAAACTTATCGGAGACCTCGAGCCCGTGGACAAGTCCAGAGCTATTACAGATTGCTATAGTTATTTGTTTTTTAAAAAATATTCGCCGCTAAATACGGACCGATACAAATAAATTGCGTACCATGACTTTATAAACTTATATTTCTAGCATATTATTATAAAAAATAAAGATATGATGCATTTTCCGTTTTTGGCTGAGTCAACTATTTTTCTCATTATGACGAATAAACATTAACCCCTACACTAAAAAAATATTAAGGGTCAAGAAATAGTGAAAATAGCACCTTGTTTTGGTAAAAGATCCCATAACTGCCCTTGGCCTTATTTTGGTATGGGATTTTACTATAACATATAAGCATACCCTGCCACATCATCATCATATCCCGCTCTACCCTCTTTTGCCCATCTTCCATAACCATTAGACAATCATTAATATTTTTGTTGGTGTGTATTGGCTAGCCAATATGTAAGCGATTATATATTTTTTTCCATGAAAACGCACATCTGCGAGTTCATAATAACATAAATTTACATTTTGGACCAGGAAAATTTCTCGTGAAATTTCTGCAGGTTTGCAAATACAGTTGGTAATTGTAGGATTTTTTAAAAACTTTTTTGTGAATCAGAGCAACCAACCTTCTTGACATAGAGCCACATCAAGTAATAGTTGAGGGTGAAAATAATTGTGAAAATAGTAGCTTTTGTTTTGGTGAATATAAAACGCCGATCTAACTGCCTTTATAATAATACTTAGCTCTATTTTGTTTTGGAATTTTGCTGTATTAGCCGCAATAGATGCCTAATTATTCTAGTTGAAGAGGATCAACCACCAAGTTATTATTTCGCATTTCGCAATTATAGATAAGCATGCCGTAGATGATTATCACTGATAATCATATTATGCTCTATTTCAAACGTCAAGGCATCAAGACATCAACAGTGTCAAGTGTGCTTGATTTCTTTCCACATAATGCAGCTGCTACAGCATATAGACTTATTCAAGGTGTTTGTATTATGATGGAGTCATCATAATTGTTTTCAATGCATTAGAATTGACTGATGCGATTGGTCCCCTGTACAATGGAGTCGCCATTGTAACAGAAGAACCGTTTCAACGAGCTTACTATTGACTTCCCTAAAGGTATTTCGTATGTATTTCTTAATGTATTTATTGTTTAACTATTCAATTATTTATATATGTACACTTATTGGTAAACGTAGGGCCGTGACTTAGCAAATGAATACAGATTGCATCAGATGTGCTCAAATTAGACTAACCAATCATATGCACACTTACATTACCTTTCTTGACACCAGTGCCATGAGTTAGCATGTCTTTAGCTAGATTATTGGTAATTATATATACATTTACCAATATGAAGCCCTCATGCGGATAAACAAAGTATTAAAAAAGTCTTTCTGCAGTGCAGAAAGAATCAGTTTTACAAAGCGTAAGTTTATTTAAGCAGCTGAAGATAATTATACTTGCGAGAGTAATTTAACATCTATACATAACCCTAAACGAAGTTTCTAGGCATTACTATTACTACTGTAACCACAGCAATTTACAAGAGTAAATTGCTAAAATGTCTGCAAATAGCGCAACTGCACTAAACCACAATGAAAAATGGCTTAGCATTGATGACTTAGGATCAGCGAGCAGTAAAAATGCCGTGGACATTCTTCCATCGGAAGATCAACCAATAAGCGTTGAGTCTATTTCACACTCATCACAAAATATACATAGGGACAGTAGCATGGTACATTAATATGCAAGTACATGTTTTTGCAAAGCACAACATAGCTTTTTCATTCATACTGTCTCGTTGTGCTTCTATGGACAGGTATACCTTCCAATGCTCTTTTACATTTCGGTAAAGCAATAGCTCCGATTGATATTGCTTTTTACTTAATCGTAGTGAAAGTCGGATTCAATTACTATTTTTTTCTCTCTATAAACTATAAACCAGGTAATGGTCAAATTGCGTGATGTATAGACAAGTTCTCCAATAAAAATAGGAAGTGCTAAGCTTGATCTATTTTAGCCAATTGATCTAATGCCACATAGGCCAGCAAGAATGTCTTTAAAACATTACACTGTGACCTAGGCCAATACGAGTATGTCTTTTACAAATTAAAACCATGAATTAGGCTTTCGACGTGCACGTGAAAGGTTGCCCGCATCCGGGAAATTAGCTCCCCTCTGTGAGGGAGATGCACAGAGCAATCAGTAAAGAGTAAAGGGATGTACACGCCAAGACATATTTAAACATAGAACATAGTTGTATTTTGTCTTTGTTAGCGGAGTCAATGGTTGTGGATTTACATGCAAACAGGAAACCACTAAAATATCTTCGAGAAACCAACCACTGACACTACAATGATTATTGAAAAGGCTGCTACTCGGTCAATCTACAAGTAGCAAAAAGGTAGAATAACCAATTGAAAATGAGACAGAAATGATAAGAAAGAACACGGAAAAAACTTTGATTAGTGAGACTGTACATATATATAATGTGAACTGTGGTAAGACAACGTAAATATTAATATAACAAAAAGTGCATTTGGATATGTTTAAATGCTAGTACCAAATAAATATATATTTCCAAACAGTAGCGGTATTACAATCCATCAGGTTTTCAAACTATGACAAGTTACCAAACCATATCATATCATATCATATCATATTATATCATATCATACCATCTCCTTTTATATTCTATCATCTCATGCCGTTAACACATCATATCCTATCACATATTATGCTCTATATCCTATCGTATCGTATAAGATAGTGTCATATCATATTATACCAACTACACTCATAATCCCAACCATATAATAACACCATTAAAACTACAACACAATGAACGGCAGTCCTTCAGTTGTACTTACATCTTGTAGTTTATGTACACAGGTAATACATATAATATGAGTGGTGTCGCCTACGGAACACTTCTCAATGCATTTAGAGCAGGAATAGGACTGGCAGAGATAACAGGTAGTGCCTTTAGTGAAGAACCAGCCTAGCTTGGTGTGACATACATAACAGACCCGTCGGGCTATCACCTGCGTGATGGAGAAGAAGGAGGGCAGGATAGAGTAAGACAGGGTTGATATAGTGTATAGTGCATAATGTATCTTGGTTATAGGCTGCATGGAAATAGAGGTGTTGTATATGCTATGGTATAGCATGATATAGCATAATGTATATCATTCTGCTTATATAGTATTCATTTTTCTTTCGTATACACACTTTATATTATAATAAATTATATTCTATTATGTTATAAATAGGTAGACCTACACGGACGGCAGTCATGGCTGATACACAACCAATTGTATCTAGTATCTAGCTATCTGTATAGTACTATACCAATACACGTCACTTACATCTTTTGCCATCTTAGGGTTTAATTTATCTTCTTGGGCCATTCGCATGTTTCGATGCAGTTGGGTAATCTGTTGTGCCTCTTTGAGCCTGTGACTCCGACCCAATGACACGTTAGTGCTATAGGTTTAAATTAGTAGACACGTGCACTATTGGTAGTGGCGCACAATTTCATTATTACTGTGGATTGGTACCAATCTTTAATATTACCGGGTCACTTATACGAGTTTTCTTAAGGAGTTTATCAGAGCCAATCACAGCTCCCCTTACTAAGCCGCTTCCATGCCCACTTAAATCTGGGTACGAATGAGCTCCAATATAATACAATACCACATAATATAATAAAACATACTATACTACAATACAATACAAAGTAATAAACTACAATAAAATATACTACACCATAATACCAATGCAACACATACAACAGCTACACTTAACGCACGGAGTTGTTATGCCGCTTTCGAGTGTAATGGCCTCCAGAGTTAAGGTCATCCGTTGTCGTGGTTGGACTGTGTAACCTCTTTCTGTGCCTTCAGTTAATCGAAGGCTTCCAACCCCATAATCAATGGAACTAAAACGTCTAAATACCATACTAACCGGCAGAACTTCAGTAGAATCAGAACTCAGCTGGTCCACTGTAGGTGCACGGTTTATTTTGGTATGTGGATGCGCATGAGCATGAACATGTAGCTATCAACTAATTGTAACAAGCCATTTCGTTTAACATTGATACATGTATGGTTGATACTATTTAATATGTTTTGCAAGCGTTATAGGCGGTGTTCAAGTGGCAAAAAGACAAAACACAACACGTGGCAAGAATTTAGTCTCTATCGCACTAAGGTCTTTGCTATGCATGCTTCCCACATACTATACTCAATGCATTTGGGCGTTCTCTCTTTCCATTGGTAGTTTAATATCAAGTAATATTTAGTTAAGCCAATACAACCATGCATTAAAAAGCTAGTAATAGTACATATAGTAATATATATAGAAACCCATTAGATTATCAATGTAAAAACTAACCAGAATTACAGGATGCTGTCTGAGAGGGCTCTAGAGAAAGAATTGAAGAGCTAGAGAGAAGGAGAAGGAGAGAGGGAGATAGGTTAGATATATATTCCCATATATGGATAAGTACACGTGTGTCACGCGTATTTGTATTTCTGTACGCATATATGAACTTAGTCATATTCAAATATCAATACATATTATCTACCTATCCATCTACATAAAAAAATAACTTAATCTTATTCTAAGAGCATCTAATCAGATAAGAATTTAAAGAGAGCAACCAGTTGGCGATTGGCTAAGAGAGAGCAAGTGGGTTCTAGTTGATAGGTAGACACACGTTACATACCCAAGAGATTTATAAGATGATTGGTCAGTTGTAGTAGAGAGATTAATACTTCTGGAGCTCAGATTAATACTTCTGGAACTCAGATTAATACTTCTGGAGCTTGATCTTAACAGAAGTTGAGATTGGCGAGAGGAGGACATGGAGGAGATATTAGTAGCAGAACGGCCTGCGGATGTTGCTTCTAATGGTAGTAGAGAGGGAGAGAGAGGGAGAGAGAGAGAGAGAGGGAGAGAGACAGATAGATCTTTAGACGTGTGTGTGCTTGTATGTAGGTAATGGTTAGTACATAGAAACATAGTGTATGATTGTAAATATGAAAGAAATAATGAATAAGTTCTCGTGTTTGTATGTGTATGCATAACAACAGGCCGTGCCTATAGAAGTCTGTCAAAATGTAAGTGGAATATGTAGGCGGGTCTATGATTGGTTAAATGGTAGCAATGAAATAAGGTTAAGCTTGTATGAGCTTATCCCATGAGTACAGCCGTGTTTATGTTCTACATAGTATGCCTGTATAGGCTAATCCAATGGAGTGATAATTTTTTTTAAATTTAAAATTATTCTTGTCCAATACCACGTGACTCATATACACACTACTTTACTTTATTCGTTTTAAATGCATGTACACCTACAAACCAATATATACATATACGTAGACATCTAGCTGCATACACCTATACATATATAACACAAATAAAAATCATTGCATTATACACATAAATGAATATATATATATATATATATATGCACTTGTCCATAACGAAACTGTCAATAAAAACATCACTACTCACCACACAAATAACCTAATTAGAACAAGATCACATACCTTCGGTAATCATAGCACGCGTACCTCTTTCCCGAAAAGTGTCTCGTCTGGCTGAAAGAGTCGTCAATTGACCAATCAAACATCCATGTGATCATGTAATATTACAAAACAACCATGCATATTTCTCACTCGGCCCATATATATAGTGTTTGTCAACTAATGATTACAGCGTTCAATCCTCTCCTTCACAATAAACTTTCATATGAGTAGGATAAAATATACTAAATATACACATAGTCTATGGTATAATCACAGGTCAGCTGGGTACTAGGGTTATTGCGTCATACTATAATATATTATACATAGTATTACATATTGACTTGAAGCTCATAAAGATAAAAAATGGAGGTATCTGATTATTATAATGCAGTTCCACTGGAAATATAGAACATATGATTAAGATAAAGCCACACATAGCACATCAGCATGCTTATATATATAGGACAAAACAACCACTTAGCAAGAGGGCACAATGCAAAGTAAAGACACGTCATACAAGATAACATATAACATATAGCATAATATAGCATATAACATACAAGATAACATAAAACATATAATATATAACATATAATATATAGCATATAACATAATATAACATATAACATATAACGTATAACATACAGCATATAACAATATAATATAAAACATATAACATATAGCATGTAACAATATACCATATAAAATAATATAACATACAACACATAACATGTAGCATATAACAATATAACATATAACATATAACATATAGCATAGAACAATATAACATATAAAACAATATAACATATAACATATAGCATATAACAATATACCATATAAAATAATATAACATACAACACATAACATGTAGCATATAACAATATAACATATAAAATAATATAACATATAACATATAACTTATAGCATATGACAATATAACATATAAAATAATATAACATAACATATAACATATAACATAGCATATGACAATATAACATATAAAATAATATAACATAAAATAATATAGCATATAACATATAACATAGCATATGACATAGTATAACATACTGCGACGTGGTGAATTAAAAACCTCGTCAATGGATCGACTGCTGCGGATTGCCTTCGAAAGCAACAGATTAGCCGGCCTGGCCCGCCTGTAGTTTTCATGCATGTATGTCATTATAACGTCATTATAACGTCATTACACCCCATCCTGCCCACCTATGACACATACACGGTGCCAGGTTTTCTCTCTTTACGGTATCTTTTTTACAATCATGTTCTATTTATATAATACAATATAGCCATTCTATTTGCCTAATATCACGATTTGCAAGTCATCAAAAATATCTTTGCATTTATGATCATTATTGATTGAATTCTGATTCTGAAGAATGGCTATAGAGAGACTAATTATTAACTATGACATAAAACCTATCATATGATATCATACACGTGCTTTGGGGTAGCATGTGAAACAATGACGTCAGAGAGGAGGGAGAAAGGTTGGAAAGAAATATAGTAAGAGTATAAGTACAGATAGATAGATTAGATAGATAAACGGTAGTTGTATGTGCATGCATATGTATGTATACATGCATCCGTTTAAGTAGTACAATGTACAATAAATGGAGACAGATACAACCAGATATAGAAGGAAATGAAAAAGAGCCAGTGACAGGAAAAAGATATCACATGACAATAAGCCACTTACGGAGTCATCTCATCGTCATCTTCTCTACCACGTGATAAATCATTAGTAGAATCTTGAAGCAAGTCCTAACAACCAATCAGTAGTAAGTAATAAGCCTTTACGATATATCTAAGCCAATATCTGATTAGTGTTTAGCATTGATGACGGCCAATAGCTGGCCCGCAGTTAATTTTAATCAATTTATATAACGCATATAAAGTATGACGCGTGTTCTAACATGGATGAGAGAAGAGTCTAGAAGATTATGTTATACATATATAGATAGTGGGGGACTCATAAAAACTAAATATGATAAGAGAGAAGAAAGGAGAGAAAGAAAGAAAGAGTGAAAGAAAGAAAGAAAGAAAGAGTGAAAGAAAGAAAGAAAGAGAGAGAGAGCAATGGAACATTCGCTTACTAAGACAATGCCTGTAGCAGTCAGCCTCTTCTTATGTGATCGGACTGAACCAGCTGTGAGAGTGACATAACCCATCCTTCCAGTAAGCCATTTTAAAGCCTAATATTGGTTCAATATCATCCCTATCTCGTCCTCCCATATTTCATATATCCACAAAAATTCATTTTATTGACCATATAGCATTTTAAAACATATTAAGTTTCATAGTATATCATTTAAACATGCATATATATTCCTTATATAGTATGCTCACTATCTTAGACCAATACATAGTTTCCCTACTGGTATTTTCACGGCAGTTGAAAATTTATAATGTATATAGGCAGTATCGACCAATTGCCCGCTAGTTATTCATTCAAAACTGCGGCATTAGTTTTTTAAAATGATATATAGCATAGACTCACCAATGGCCTGACTTGCTTCACGCAATCGCATTCATGACAATTGACCAATAACTCAAAGCAATCGAGTCGATTAAGAGAAGATATAAATAAGATATTAGAGTGTTATAGATAAACATATGATTGACTGCTAAATATAGGTATAATGGGGATGTATTGGCAGACGATTGGATAATAACCTACCCAAAGACGGGTCATCGGACAAGCAGTCTGGTAAAAAGTTAGGGGAACCAGGGTTTCGTTCGTTGATTTTAACTATAATTAGGATTAATGAGAATGAGAACATGATTAATTGGTGGTGTGATATCTCTGACGAAATACTTTAATAAATATAAAGTTGGGTGGGTCTTTCGTTACGTATAGAGAGTATGTCAAAGTACGCGTATATGTATAGGAATATATCAACACGCATATAAACAAAGAATTGGAACAAATCCATAACAATAAATCAGTATAGTGTCGCATATGGATAGAGTAAGTAATGTAGTCTATATGTAGAAATATAACTCAAAGAAAAAACACGGTCTACCACGTACATATAACGCCTACTGCATGATAAGATAGTATGATACTATAATAATATAATAATAGTATGTATGATTGTATGATTATATGATTTATTCATAGAGATTCCCTTTTCTACTCCGCCGTCATAATGACGCCATATCCTACCTGGGTTTAGGTTATGTGTCTGGGTTAAGTCATTCATTAAAAGTTCTCTGGGACTATAAATCTTCGGTAAGGGTGGCGGTAATTGTCGCGAGCTCATCTATAGGATTGGTCGGTGTTAATGAGTTAATTAATAGCTCAGTATACATCGGATTGCCTAATTTGGGTTTGAACTTAACCCCTAATATCTAAGACATAAACTTAAATGATTTTAAGGGAGGGGGTTAATTAGAATATTAGTGTGGATAGCACATTATCTTAATCGTATATCTACCTATCATATACCACCACTGTGTAGTAACCTTTAGCTGGTGATTGGTTAACTTAATTACTTTAAACCAATGTTCAAGAGTCTTGTATAGTTAAATCAGTGTGTGGCTGAATTTATCACAGCCAATCAGTACATTCAACCAATGGACTCATACTGAGCCATATTTGGACGTATGTAGGCCATGCACGAGTTGATGAGGATATGTCATTCCAAGAGAGGGAAAAGGTAGAAGAGCAAGAGAGCAAACAGGTGGGAAAGAGAGAGCAAGAGAGTAAAGGACACCGGTAAATTCACTAATGTTACAGAGAAATTTGTAAATTTGTTCCATAAACCCCGAATAGGAACATACAAAATAAAATAAACCAAACATACTGTCCCAATGTGTGATGGGCGTTAAAATTTAAACTCATGAAACTTACCTTTCTGAGTGGGGGTCTACTACAAATTTCCTCTAGAATTTCAGCTGCGAGATGTGTATGATGTTTTACAACAGGTTTCATTGGACGGTTCGTTTGGCTGGGCTGTCGTTCATTGGGTCAGGACAATAACATTATTATGGTACGCAACTCATACATGTACATGTACCAATATATATACTTATACATACATACATACACACATAATACATAAGGAGACTTGCCTGCATGCAATAGGTTTCACTTAACCATAACTATATATATTGTAATATTTAAGAGTGCTCCAACCTAGATAGATATGATAGATATAAAGAGAAAGAGAACAAGAAAGGGAGAGATACTATATATATAATAGGACAGACTAGAGTTATTATACCTTTCTTAGCTTTACACCATTGTTCAGTTCAGTTGACAATTTTTTCCACATTGCCATTTTCTGCTTTTCTGAAATCTTCTTTTTTTCCTATCACCCATAATAAAGAATTCATGTCAGACCCTATTATACCGCCACTGTAGATATACTATACCTGGGGGTGCTACATAGTATATTCGTATATACCCAGTTTGCACAAAGCACTAAACAGTATGTGTATGCGTGGATGTGATTGCTATGCTACATACACATATACTAACCTCATCATTGACATTCATAATGATCCTTTTCATCTGGTACACCTCGGCCACTAGCTCTATACATATAGACTCATAGGTGCTTGGCTCTAAGTTACGTTTATGCAGCTCTGCTACCTGTGGCCCAGAATATTACATTAGAAAGATTACAAACTCCATATAGTTTTGCATTGTTTTCTTTATCTTGATGATAGTTCATAGCATAGACAGGCATATATATTTTTCCACCCCTCTCCTTCTCTTTCTCTCTCACTTGGTCAGAAGTCAGAGAACTGCCAACCAACATTTAATAGCGACAAAAGTTATTATTTACATTGCAATATAACAATAAACACCCAGTACTGATCGGTCATATTGTGCAATGGCTACATTAGCACCTAAGCGCATCAAGGCTTCCATTCCCTCTAGCTACCACCGAGATATCATATATCATATATCATATATCATATATCATATATCATATATCATATCGTAGTCTGATGAACTATCAATACATATCTACTACCTGTATTCCTACCTATCTAGGCCAATACAAAGTCAAACATGACCTATCCCATCTTCTTTTGTACAGTGTTACAGTGTTAGCACCCAATCACAATCAGTCCCTTCGTATGCATGACAACACACAATACCCATACATGTCCCTGACGTCATTATACCTAATAATCGCGCCTACTTATGACCCTCACTGCTAGGAGGTCCTGATATGCGTCCAATGGTATTTCTAAACAACATAAACAATATAAATCCTAGCAAATTAAAGTAGTCCTTTAACTGCTACTGGTTACTACTAATGACCGCAATTAATAACTAGCCAATTACCTTAATGACACCATCAAGGGATAATCGGGTGGCTGGTTCTTCTTCAGTCATATCTTGGAACAGGATTTCCAGCCTAGGGCTAAGAATAGGCTCCTATATAGATATAAAGGTGTTAATATAGGAGTGTGTGGGGTAAGCGTAATATGTTTTCGTATTGGTATAATATGTTTTGCATTGGTGCTGAAGCAAAGATACATAAATAGAACTAGATATATATAAATGTATAACCTATATCGGTGCATCTAAAGAATAAGATCCAAAATGCTCCAGTCAGTTTCAAGATAAATCTAAATCATATCCTCTACCATCCAATTGCTATCTGGATTTTTCAGTACGCTTAATCAAATAAAAACAACTTATTGATTGATCTAACTGATGTTAGATACCAAAAATGGGTTTTAACCCCCATCTAACTGGTCCATTGTGAATATAGTCAGAGATGTAAGTCTACACAAATCATAATAGCTGTATCAAGATCAAATATATACATTACATAATATATGCTTTAAATGGGGACAGTTCAATTAGCAGTGTAATTGAAAACTCATCCACCGCAATTACCAAGGATTACTTTGGCTTTAACTGGGATTTAAAAATTTAAAAATTTAAAACTGGAACTGTTTCCAAACAACACTAACCTCATCGTCATCCAATTCATAATCAGCTGCATGATATACAGTGACGGCTAGCATATATGACAACGCCTGAGGGAAAGGAAAGAGGAAAGAGGAGAGAGGAGAGAGTGACTGTATTAGCCATTAAGCACTATAGATAGAGTCATCTACGCGTTGCGGGTATCACACTAATTAATCTTATGACGTCACTAATTGTATTTAATTAGGGACTAGATATTTAGTGCAGTCTAGAGTGAATATTTACCATTGTTTTTAAATTGTGACTATTTTTTATAAAGGTGGGTGTATTATATTATATTACATCATATTCTGTGTGCACATGCATACATGTATATATGGCCTGTCCCTCTCCAATCTGCAAGATAGTGTACGTGAATGTGAAGCCACGCTTATTTCTTTCTTATAACAATAAACAGTAGGGATTGGACAAAGATCACACGCTATACCAAGTACAACTACCCCCCTCTCTCTTACCCCCTACCATCCAGAGCTATCTAGCACAGATATAAAATACTCTGTGATGCATTCCACTATACGTCATATGTCTTAATTGAGTAACCAGACAAGGCTAGTCAACCTATCAGAAAGCCCAACCCAATACATCATTATCATGTACAAGCCTGTTCCCGGTCTATCTCCCTCTCTCCCTCTCCCTTACAGCCCTGGCTATGAGGGGTCCCTACCTTATCATACTCATCAATAGATCCATTATCAGGTGGCATATACGACGGCATATAACATTCCACGTCATCATTCCCTCCTGATCCCGAGATGCCATTGGTCAATAACATACCCAATCGGTTAGCTTAATTGGCTTTACTTACCCCATAATCACAGATATAAATTTTAACTAGGCTATATAATTGAGACGATGGCGTATAAGTGAATATGCTATGTTTATGTTCGTATAAGTGTGTGGTTATATGTGAAATGTGTATGTATGTACACGTTTTAATTGGTCTCTATTATCCAATCCACATAGGCCTCTACTAATAGTCGGCCAATCAGATAGCCTGTTTTACTAAACCTAAATAAAGTTTACTAACTAAAAAGCCCTTTCCCAACCTTTTCCTTTTCACTCATTACCAATCTCAGGTCACCAGAAGAAGGGTGTAGTCTGCACCGTTATATTATACTATATCTACTATATATTACATTACTGCACTTTGTATTAAATTTAAAGTAATACCATTCTCTTTAATTTGTGTCTTGCATTGGATCAACGCTGTAAAATAAATTCTTATCTTCTTATTTCCATGGCATAAACAACCATCATAAAACTATACGTCATATAGTGTAAGTTTTATCCAAGTTTTGTTAAATTTTAAAAAAACTTTCCGTCTTATGGCAAAACTGACATATAACTTTTAGATAACCAATAACAATTGTTCGATATATATGCAACCAATAAAACTGATTTTGGTTAAGTTTCTGGTCATTCTATATCCCCTTTAATACATAACAACCAAACCTAACAGCCGTTGCTAGAATGAAACTAC
>NAOQ01000516.1:22271-43943 GCA_002751075.1 Ichthyophonus hoferi
TGATATCGGCAAGGTGTTGCAGGTCTACTCAGATGGTGAGAAATAATTACAAAATCAAATGCCATTATATGTAAACCTTGGCAACCCAACGTGCTACAATTCCAATAATTCTTGACAGGAATTGAACCGTAAACGGTAGGGGGATGCGTCTAAGTTATTGAAAACTCATAACAGTATGAATGATTTGTATCCAATAGGAAATGCTTCACTAATGATACTAGTGAGCGTGACCTAGTGTTGACAAAACATGTAATTAAATGATCAGATTAAAAAAAGAAGAATGCGAGTTCCATCAGTACTGCACAGCATACTTTATTGGTTTTAGCATAATTATTCCTTTGTGTACATAAGCAATTGCATGTTCACTTATTGGCTGTGGTCAGTGTCACATCCATTCCTATCCACGTGGGCTACACTGGGGGGTGCCAAATCGGGAGAGAGGTTGAAACCAGGCATGTCCTTAGCTATGTTAGAGGTAGCAATATCCATGGCCTATAAAAGGTGATAATTATTAAGATATACAGAGAGATATATATATATATAGAGAGAGAGAGATCCACACACTCCTACCCCATCCCCTATGTCAAGCTTATAAAAATATCTTTCAGAATCCAACAATAGAGATGATTAATTCATAGCATTAGTCAAGAAAAAGGAGGAAAGAATAATGAAGAAATATACGCGTATAATACGACAGTTGTTTTCAAATACAGCTACATACACAACACAGGGGAAGTATCTGTCGTTCTAATGATCTAACTAATTACTAATGGGTTCTGAAGTATTCTATACATAAAATACTATATATAGAAAGTATAAAAAGGTTCTGTCTGAAACAGATTGAAGACACTTGATTGTATAGTGCTCCTGAATAAAGGCCATACAGTTTTCATCCTAAATTCACTACTTGCAATAGCCGGCTGCTACCTGAACATGGGTGAGATAATTGCTACCAAACCCGAAATCGACGGTTTCTGCACTCAAAAATAACAATAAGAAAATATAAATAAAAACTTAAAACTTACTAGAGGAAGATAGGACGTTAGGCTAGTAACTTGAGACTGGAAGTTGGTAGAATAAATGAAATTAGGGTCATGTGGCCGTATTTGTGGCTCGGTTGTGTCTCGCATCACTGAAAAAAATTATATATCACCAGTGTGTTTGGTGGGATTGTTAGAGGAAAGGAATGGTTAAGGGAAAGAGAAAGAAAAAGAGACAGACACGGGTAAACAGAAAATGTGTGTATATGTATGTATACGTTATATACATGTATGTGTATATAGGTGCGTAGATATCCAAGAAAAAATCTAAATGTGCTTATGACTTGAGAAAAAAAAAAAAAAAAATTAGGCTGGAAAACAAAAACAAAAAAGTACAGAACGTGGAAAGAAGCGAGATGATTGTGGTACCTGGTAACTTTGACCTCAATAATTCTGCCCATCTGAATTCAAGGAAGAAAGGGGCATCAGAGTTCTTACACCTGAACGCGTAGAGCCATAAAATAAAAGTGTTAGTATGATACCGGAAGGGGAGAAAGATATTGCATGTATGCGTGCTCATGTATGTGGGCAAAGCAAACGTACCTGTTTATGTTCATGTGTTTGTGTACGCTTATGTGTTCATTCGTTTACGTATAGATATGAAAATATTTTCCGCTATTCATAACACATACATAGACACATATGTAAGCCAACGCGTTCTCCTAAATAACATAGAAGTTTAAACATGAAAACACATACATCTTGTTATATAAATATATATGGGCAAATATACATCATACATACTATCATGCACACTACCATACAGATCTATCCGGGCCTACAGACATACTCCATACATCTCCCTCTCTCTCTCCCACCCACCCATCCAATTGCTATACAATTATAGGTGCAGACAACAATTATACAATGCCCCTCTTTCCTGATCTTTATTTCTATTCCGCATTTCCATTAAATGTGGGCTTGCTCCTCGTTATATAGATATATATAACAATATGTATAGGAGTATGATAGTATGATAGTGTATTAGTGCAATAGTATAATAATGTAATAGTATAATAGGATAATAGCATAATGGTATAATAGTATAATATTGTATTAGTATAATAGTATGACAGTATAATAGTATAATAGTATAATTCATTAGTCTGCTAGTATAATAATATAACAGTATAATAGTATAACAATATAACAGTATAACAGTATAGTAAATAATAGTATAATAGTATGGTAATATCATGGTGTTAGCATGCTCGTGGGAGACAGAGAGAGTGAAAGTGAATGAGAACTACTGAGGAGCAATGGAAGAGCAACAGGAAAAACAAACAAGAGTGAACAGAAAAATAAATGGAAGTATGGTGGGAGTGTAGATGTGTAAAAGGATATGCATGATAGTATGATATTAAAATAGCCGCAGAGTGTATATATATGAAATGATTGGCCCGCCTAAGCAGTATTATAATCACACGTACTGAGGAATATAGCTAGTCTTTTTGGCATTGCACTTAATAAACCCATTGCCAGTTCTCACATAACGCGATAGTGTTCGGAAGGGGTCATCCTTTAGTTGCTTCAACCCAGGGGGAAGAGAGGTTGACTGTATGTCTCATCATTAGCCTTATATGGAAAAGGTTTTATCCTTATATAGAGAAAGTATTACCCTTATATGGGGAGTGTTACCCTTATATGGAGAGTGTTACCCTTATATGGGGAGAGTAATAGCCTTATATGAAGAAAATATTAGCCTTATATGGGGGGAGAGTGAATGTACTAATTGTAATAAACATAACTTTGAATACAGATATGGAAGTAAGTGCTGATGACCAATTATTCAAAATAGTTAGGCCATAAATGGGTTTACTTATTAGCATCTATGGATATGAGGGTAGATATGATTAGATATAATAATAATTAACTAGGTAACTACAGAGGGTCTGGGCAAGGGCCTGGCTTACTGCAATTGAAAACATAAACATGACATGCTTAAAGACAAACACTTGGCTATACAAAAATATCACTACATCATACTGCTAATGGTGGTTGTGCATAATGGATACAAGAAAGTATTTGCAGTAGGGTCCATCTACAAGCATGTACAGAGTGTATATACACGGGCATATTGCATCGGAATACTGGATATAGACACACGTACACATATACATACATATATAGTAATCTCACGTATAATGTAGACTCTGTGACCAGCATAAGCCCATATCTATTGTATGCGCTTACATACATATATATACACATACACATACACATAGATAAACTCAATATCAACGTAATTTAACACTTACATTTGCGGGTTGACCCCTCTCATCAAACAAGAAACAGTTTCCTGTAGCCTCCATCTTCTGCCAAAAGGGCACCACCTCCATGTGGGCCCAGTCCTGCTGTATACATGCATATCTACACAGGGATAAGCGAGAGGTTGGCCACTAGTTAACTGCACTATTTGTTACTATTAACCTTGTATTTAAGGCTATATCTGGGTTGGTAAATCTGATGTACTTCTAATTAATTATACTCAGTCATGATCCATTATTACAATTGTTACATAGATTATTCCTGTGGTATTTACCACACTCCTTATGTGAAACCCTATTGATCACCCTTGACTTCAATAAGCGATGTAGATATATGCTCAAGCCAACACGTGTTTGGTATAGTTATGAGCTCATTAATTATTGTCTAATTAGTTAATTAATGTAAGTAGTTTAATTTGAATAGGAGCCCAGTCTATGTGGGTAGACTAACGAGTCGTTAATACAGTTGATTAGGAAGTTTGCCTGTGATAATAATTCATCCACTTAAGCTATCTAAATATAGTATTGTGTTGGTATCAGCTATGCCATTTTGATGTATTAATTTTAAAAACGTAATGTAAATAGTTATAATCATGCATGCATGCCAACACGCTAAATCTATCTTATACTTTCATTGGTCTAGTGGTCAAGAACCATCTGTGATTGGTGCGGACATAGCAGCGTGTACTGCATTGCTTTATACAGTTATAATTTTATTTTTTAAAAAACCTTATTAAGGAGCTTGCATTGGTCATTTATTATGGATGATTGAAAGGAAGTCAAGTTACAGTAAAATGTAGCCAAAAAAAACATGCTTAAGATATTGGGAAAGATAGAAGAAAGGAAGGAATAGGTGGAGGGAGGAGAGACTTGAGGTCAGAGGAAAAAGAGAGAGAGAGAGGAATAATTAGAGAGAGAGAGGAATAATTAGAGTAATAAAATATAGAAAAAATAGCAATAACAATACAAGACACATAGTAATTATAACATAGTAAAGAATAGAAAAAACCTATAAACATAAACAAGATAAATGAATGAAGAAAGGATCAGGGTAGAGCGGGGTAGAGGAGGGTAGGAGAGGATATGGGTAGGGTAAAGGAGGGTAGGGGAAAGTATAGGTAGGGTAGAAGAAGGCATAGTAGAGTGGAGAAATGCTTACAGGGGACGGTGCATGATGGGATTGTCAAAAGAGAGAGTTGCCTCAAACATAGCATAGGACAGATGGTGTTTATCCGTGATATATACTTTACCACCAGGCCCTATAATGGAAGGTACGGGATTTTTCTGAAGATATTTTTTGAGCTTTTCCGCACTAAAATTCTCGAGCTGAAGGCGGTGACAGAGACATGCGGCTGGGAAAAGGAGAAAGGAAGAGAGAGGAATGGGAAAAAATGGGATATATATATATATATATATATATGTATGTGTGTGTGGGTTTATGTATATAGGATATAACAGATAGATGATAGAAAATGTTTACAGTAAATTTTCGTTTTCTACAATATAAAACTTTAAATAATAATATATGATAACTATATAACCTTGTAACTATATATACCTATACACAGTATAGATACATGAATTCAGCGTGTTGGTATAGGTGATTTATATTCACTTAAATTAGCAACTTAAAAACTAAGACATCAAAATTCCATAGCTGATACTAACATAATACTGTATGGCTGATAATCCCTGTATAACTATACATGCGCATATTATGTTTTGCAAAAAAATATACCCGTATATCTACCACTAATTATATATATATATAATACAATACAATATCATACCATATAATACCATACCATACCATAAAATAGAATAGAATATAATACAATATAACATGATGTAATGTAATGTAATACACTAGAACATAATATAATAATACCATAGAATAGAATAGAATATAATGCAATATAAAAATATAATACACTATAATATAAAATCATATATATATGGAAAAGTGTCAATACTGTATGGGGTCTACCAGTGCGCAGTTCTTACCCTTGCCAACGGCCAGCTGTGTAGGATGGACCTGTTCAGGCATAAGGAGGCAGAGAGTACCTGGGACTAATGCCCCTCCTCGTTCTCTTTTCATCTGTGTACAATAGTTGCTGGCATCTGTGACGTCTATATCGTACACGGGACAGTGTACTCTACCCCTAAGGATGGCGGATTTTTATATGGGTAGGTGTGTATGATAGTAGGTAGATAGGTGGGTGGGTGGGTGATTGGGTATGAATTTTTACGTACACAGCTGTGTACGTCAATATATCTAATCCTATATAAGTAGATCATGGCATTTTCATTCGCGTTAATGTTAGATTGGCGTTGCATTTATATTCATTGCACCTATACAGATCGCAGATCTAAGGTAAATACAGTAACAAGAAAAGGTAATCGCTTGTACAATTTTTTATTTTATTTATATAGTCATGTCAACACATTAATACCCTGTAACTTACTGGAGAATATGTTAAACAACAGGCAACATGATACAAAACACATCAATACCATAACGCTCTGGGACACATAATACTACCCAAGCACATGATATATAACAAAATAAACTCTATGTAGTATATACCTGGCGTCTTAAATTCATGTATATGCGTATATACACACACACGAAGTATGCACAAACAGGTGATACTTCTCAAAACAAATATTTCCAAGGATGCATTAATAATTGCACATACCAAACACCTGCTAATAAGGTAGCGTATAACGCCCCTAGGAACAGCCCATTTTGATACATTTTTCCACTTCTCCTCGTCCTTTATGATCTTATTATTGTAGTTAAAATAATAATATTATTATTATTTATATTATCATTACTATTATTGTTGTTGTTGCTAATAAAAAAACTATTATATTATATTATTAATGTTGTTGTTAGTATTATTATTATTACTGTTACTATTATTACACTATTATTATTATTATTATTATTATTATTATTTCCAATTAGAGCCAATATTTGCCAAAGTTACTTTAGTTCATATTTAAATTAAACGGCTTTTAAAGTTTTATATTAAATAGCTAAATTTCTAATCAATATTTAATCATTATTCAATCTATTATTGTATGGGCTAATGCTAATAACTACTAATATATAACATTACTATTGCCATATGATTGAGGATTACAATTTAAATTTTATTCATCTTTGTAATTTTAATTAACTTATTAGCAAATATTTTATATTAAGCTGAAACAGAAAATAAACCAATTTATTGTTGTATAATATAATAATATATATATTGTGTTGTATAATAATAATGATGACTTCAAGTGACCTTAATTCTTTTTTCTCAAGACTTCTAGACAGGTAATATACCCTTGTATACTTTCTTGTATACTACGCATATATAACAGCTGATTTTTTGGTATTAATATATTTCATAGTGGACTTGAATGGAGTTCATGTTATTTTAAAGGGCAACGGTGTGCATTCATTTAATCCAACTTTCTAACTTCCAACCCCTCACATTGAAAAATTTAAAACATATACAGCCATATAAAATCTTAGCACACTATTTTAGACGTCTATGACTTACATATTAAGTTGCAGTATCAGTAACCGTTTTGGCCTATACCCTCTGTGTGCACACTTCTTTGCCTCTATTGGCCTAAAAACAGTAGTCAGACGTACCTTAAGTACGATACAAATCATTTTTTTCAGGCTTACACCGGAATTCACACACTATGCATAAATTTCTTCCTTCCTTTCTTTGTACTCGCTCAACTATTACTAGCCCTTCCCCTACACATATTCATAGGTATATATATATATCTGTCTATAAATGTATACAGCCACACATACACCTAACATATCTTAATCCCTGCTTTCTTTATAAGCTTGTATACCATATCCTTTTATAACCTTACACACCCTCTTAGTTTTTTCTATTCTGTATTTTTTATCCTATTTTCTTGGTCTATTGTAAATTATTTTTACGATGTGTTTCAAAGTGTAGTTTTGCTTATGCTATATTTTTGCTATATATTTTTCCAATATTATTCTTATCTCCTGTCCTTTATCTTTTATCTCCTATTCTCCATCTCCTATTTCCCATCCCGTTTCTTTTATTCCAATTTGTGGTCGGGTTATGGATGATTTATTATAATAAGGAAACCTTTTATGCAATTTAACATGCTTAAAATTACGATATTATTGGCTCTGACCATTCTAATTACAGGATTCCAGGGCTACTAGCTGTAGTTCTGTCTGATAGAGATGGTGTTGTAGTGGAACAAGGTTAGTAAAAGTGTTTTCACTCTATATGATATGTTTTTAATTTCATTTTTAATTGGCTAGTTGCGAAATAGGTAAATGATTCTAACTTACGTCATAAAATTATTAGTATAGTATGGGAAGGGCCTTCTCATTGGATTGGGGTCACGATGAATGTAGACGATAATAAGATATGGTCTCGACTTACTATTGCTATCTCTCTGTAGATTCACTTATCACTGCATTTGTTTCCTTGTCTATGTCTGTACATCTAATGCTATGTGTACATAACACATCTATCTCTGTAATTTGACTGTCCGCTCTCCCAGCCAGAAGGGACGGCCTACCAGAGGGTCTGCCTTCCCCTGGTCTCCTAGCAACGCTGGCTGTGACGTCAGAACAGGTATGCTGTGATTGTGATGGATGCCATATGGTGTATGGATTGTTCTAGTGGTGGTGATTATAAAGTTCCATGCAAAAGGATCCTATTCTCATCGGATAATATATTTTATCTGGCATGCTGCCGACCACTTACTAGTCAGATGATATATAAATTGAATATTGATTGGCTGAGCGCGAGACTAAATAACATAAGCCAAGCTGTCCAATTAGGCCCGATTTAATGGCCCAATGAACTAGACTCTCTTATTCAATATGTGTTCTACGTCTATTTATCAAGACACCACCTGACTATAATATGATACAAGTGCAAGAATATGTTTGCATTTTATTATGCGTAACTATACTCATATATTTACCTTTTGGTCTCCCTGTGCTCTGTGTTTATGGTTTAGTTTTAGTATGAGCAGGGGTAAAAATTTATTATCACGAGTGAATGACCAAGAAAAAACTGGTCAATCACTAATGAGTATATGATATTGTGTCATGCTATATCGTGGTGTATACTGACTTATATGGGATATGATTATTGATGACATACCTATTGGTTATTTTATGTTTAAAGTTTACATTATAGCCCAATATTATGTAGTATAATATCATATACTATGTTAGTGCTATCTTTGATTATTCACACACCTCACTCTACTAGGGAAGTAAACTGGGCTTCAATGCCTGCAAGGGTGTTGTGTCAATGTTCAAGTAAGAATTCTACTCTATCCCACTTATCCTATACAGGCATAATCTTTCCTTTCTCTTTTATTTATCAATGCTCACACACAGCTATGCACACGTTCTGTCTTGTTCTATCTTGTATCCAAGTATATATATATTATGTCTCCTTTTTTTTTGCATATGCATATGCATATACATTGATAGTATATATTTCTTTTGCTGTTTTCTCTTCTAATAAACATGCACCTTTTTATCTGCGTATACACACTATGTTTATTAGCTATATATCTATATACTAGGTACTACTTATTGATCTATCTATATTTATCTGCACATTCTTCTCCAATTAGAGTTCTATCTATAGATATATAGATATATATATTAGTAAGTGTATTAAGGGAGCGAAACTTAAGAGCTTACAAGACGGGTGTAATACAGTAGAAAGAGGACTTGCTGATGACCACAGAGACATGCAAGACGTATATATGCATGTGTTATATAGGATATACGTAAAAGTATATTAGTATTTTGGCGTATGATTTAAGGGCCATTCTGTGGTAGTGGAATGGAAAGCAAACAACAGGAAACTGATATTAATACTAATAGAATGACAAGGCTGCTTTCCCTGCATGAACAGACTTGGCACCCTATAATCATATATCATTGTTGAACTAACCTAACCCATCCCACGCACTATTGTCTCATTGTCTCAGTGAGTACCAAGTCGTTCATTTTTTGGTATCCCCTTTTGTCGTGTCCCTGTACGCCACAGCTGATGCAAATACCGGTATGGTTTTTTTTTTTTTTTTTGTATTAGTCTCTGTAAATATATTCTTAAATATTTGCTTTCGGTTTCATATACCTTCCTATGTGCATGCACTTTGAACTGTTCACCTCTATGCCTTCATCTATATTGATTCACGCATCACCGAGTACGTGCTAAAACCAATTCATTGTAGTTCAAATATACACTGTTGTATACCATGAATGGTCTCACTATATATCGGTGTACTCCTACTACTATTATCTTTTTTATCTTCCCCCCACCCCCCACCCCCTCCCACCCGGCGTACTACCTTTTCTTTTATTTATGTCTGTTCTACTTTCTCTTTTCTTTACCTCTTCAGGTTCGGTCATATTTTACCGTTTCCTGCTTCTGTATTATATATAGTTATACTTATACTTTTTTTTTGACCCAAATGAAATAGTTATTCATCCCTATACTGAATTTTTATTGTTTTATTGGGACAGCCGTACTCTTGGACTTGGAGGTTGTAACTCAACAAGCCGTAAACCCATTGGTCCCAGTCCTTTCCCAAACTATTTAGATAACTGTAAAGTGGTTGATGAGCTGGAATGAGACATCCAATATACATACCCACATGAATAAAAATATCGTAGTATCACTATATGTATGTATGTATGTATGTATATTTATATGTATGTACTTTTTCTATGTATATTCTACCGTTCCTCTTAAAATATTTTATAAATACGTGCGTATACGCGTATGTGAACATAAATATGAGTACATGCACACTCATACTTACTCATTCCAGACTGTTATCTTTTTACATATGTATGTTTTTTGTTTCTATGTGGTTGCGTTGTGTATGTTAATCTCTACTATATGAATTAAAGTATAGTTGTCGTTTATAGTAAGTTTTCTTAAACAATATTTATAAATTTCTAATCTTATATGCGTTTATTTTATACTGTGACCTCTATGGATGAGTCGAGTGTGTAGTGTAATATTTATATGATAGTATGCCTGCCAGTATGATGGTATATATGTTAATATCATAGTGTTATAGCTATATATGCTATCACCTTAATAAGGGGCAATACGTACCTTAGTCACGAAGATCGAATCATATACTGGGCTTAAAATACAATTTATATTAGTGTGTGGTACCCTGATATGTCTTAGATGTCCAACAACGAGAGGTGATTGGTTCATCTATTCTAGCATAATGTCAACCTCTGGCTAGAAGAATGCAACAAGTATGCTGTAGAGTGCTTGGAAGTTATATACTGACTCCTTGATTATTGAAGTGTGCCATGGGTAGTTAAGAATATGTATTTCTTTGATTTTACCTGCTATAGAAAGAAACTCAAACTGCGTTTATGCAAAGATTACAACGACGGAGCATACCTAGCCACAATGTAACCCTTCATTATTTTGTTTGTTAAAACCAACAATGGATTCTGTCAGCACTTCACCGAGGATTTGTGGCACCCTTAATACTTATTGGGCTAGACCTCTATACTGATAGCATGCTGTGGTTCAGTGCTATTAGTAATTATTAAAACAGGAATATTTAATTGGTTGGGTGTTTCTTTATAAACATTTAATATTATTAGCTATTATTATTACATATGTAGCCTGAAACAATTGTTAGTGCAATCTATTGGTGGTATAAACGGCAATCCAAGATGATCAATTAAAATTGGACCAGCCAATGGCAAAGATCCTGTAACCATAAAATTAGCCATTCCAGATCATATATTTTGGGTCCAGATAGCACATTGCTTAAGCATCCTGTCTAAGACAAGTCTTGCTGAATTGTTTAACAGTAAGAATATGTTTTAGCATATCTGTACTCCATGTATGCAAGGTGTCACGTATAAACGCCTCTTAATTCGGGATTTTCCCTCTTTTAAAACGAATATAGTCCACAGGAAGGCTCGTGTCTTTACTTACTATTCTCAACAGTAATTATATCTAACATCATTTCATTTTGCCTCATACTGTTACTATCAAAAACCATATTATATCGCAAACAATTCGTTTAATGTGGTTCAGTCTGGGCCACATAGAAGACCCAGCTTCAGAGCACACCTTATGTCTTACTTTAACTTCTTCATTCCAAAATTCAAACACGAGCCTTGAACTCTAAGAATTAGACCACGGGGTTTTGCACTGAGACTATATAGATCATTTGTTTTTATTTTGGTTCACAATTTGCAACTATTGACTGTCAGTCAAGATGAATTAAGATCTACCTATAGCACAGGTTGGTATCGATAAGATCTGCTTATACTCGTGTATCCTGTCTGCTCCGTGTGGCTCCTAAAAGATGAACAATAGAAAAAGAACACGTAGTCCGATCCACCTAATGATGACTCTACCTCCCATGCGATTTGAAGATACACTAAATAATGTGAATGTATTTAGCTGAGTTAAAAAATAGTAGCTGGATTATCACTCATAAAATATGAATGCAAATGGTGTTTTTAATTGGATAAGATTACCTTGTCCTGCATTACAACACCTAATATACGAAAAATCAACATATATATTATTAACCATCGACTATTCAATGTATATAACTTATAGCACACATGTGACGCTTAGTCACATGAGAGTTATTTGCATTAATGTCGAAAAACTAACCTGTGCTGAAATACTACTTATAGAAGACCTGAGGATGAACTTGTAAGAAAGAAATATTCGACCTTCTAATGACGGGTACAAATGATATAGATTGGAACAAATTCATATCAAAAGAGTCATGTGAATGGGACCCTTAAAAATTAGAAATAATAACCAAATCAACTTGTTGCAATATCTAGAAAAACGTACGCACCCAAGCTCAATTACGATCGTTATTTTAAATACGCGTGAGAACTGTGTCTGAATCAATCAATGAAAATAGCTCTATCGGCCTTGGACATACTTTCTAGCCAGGTAAAAAATACACTGCATTATATCTTACATATCGACACATTTAGTGATTACTGCTCTAACTAACGTTATCCAATTGTGACAAAATTTTGTTTGCGAGGAATATCCTTAGACATAGTTTAGTACCCAGGCTACTTCAAAAATAGAAAAGGTTTAAATAAACATTTTTTATGTGATTTTATTAAATTCTTACAGTATGTGATAATAGAGACCAATGGCTCTTAGTCACTGTGAAAATCGTATATCGTGTAGCCGGTGCTCGAAACAACGCTGCTGATGTTCTTATATACCCTTCGGGATATTCTATCGTTTTATATCTTAGGGAATCTATACAAGCGCGGCGCTTACTTTACTTTACACGGATTAATTAATCCAGTCAGGGCATCATTATCAATTAGCATCGATCATCAAAAAAGACAGAGGTTAGGTTTGACTCTACTTAGTCAGACCGACATTTCACTTATATCAGACATTCAACCAAAAGTTAAAAATGTTGATAGATTAGAGGAAAATAATGTGGGAATAGAGATAGGTAATGACACCTTCGAATTCTCATCTTTTTAATACAACCTAAAGGCATGTCTTCACAAAACGACTTGCAATTTTGTAGTTCAACATAAATTCTAAATACATTACAGCTTAGGTAATCAAAATAATGTATTGAAAGACTGAACCCGATATACAATAAAAAGACTAAAGTGCAATTAACTATTAAGTCTTAAAAGATGTCCTGATATTAGTAGGAAAGACTTAAATGTTAAGTAATGTTTATGACTGACGTTTGTTTCCTTACGGTTGTTTTCGCTTAGGATTAAGACGCACAAAAAACAAGAAAGAATGGCTTAAGTCTCGCCTCACTAAGAGGCGTAAGAGGCATTTATATTTATAACAATAGACAACGTATTATTAGATTACCACAGTAGTTTAATTGAAATATACTGTTTGCAACTGTTAGAAAGCCGTCTGTAGTACTTTGTTTGCTATTCCTATTGGTGTCAATGAGATCGAATCTAGATCTAAATTAATACAGATTAAGCTGTCATTCTATATTTTCATTGGCTTGTATAACTAAGCACTAAAAACCTTTACCCAATTATAATTCCAGAAATGTAACAATGGGTTGTAAGGGAAAATTAGTGAACCCAAGCCCCCAAGCCAATTAAAACCCAAAGTATTTTAATATTCACATTACATTAGTTATGCTATATTTGGAGAAATGCAATCCCTGATAGTTCAATAATTTATCTTGGAATTCACTTCGTACATCAATAAAAAAAACCTCCTGTCTTAGAGAATGATACGGGTATACGTTGGCATATATAAAAGAACGCTAACACATTAACACATTATCACCCAGTTGCTCAGACGATAAAAATACCATACATCAATTTAAAACAAATTTTATTTATTCATTCGATTGCAAAAACTCCAATGCCCTCGAGTCTAACTAATACTAATTAATAGGCCTATGTTTGCCTTACAAACCAGTCTTCGTAATAAGTTCGCGATATTCTTATGTAAAAAGCAAGTATTATATTGTATAATACGAGGTTTTGTGAAATATAACACCACTCACACTACACATTTAATAGTGTTTGCTTGGTAAGCCTCTATACACAAACATGTAAGTAAAAGTGCATGCAGTATCTTTTCACGCACAGGGAAAGAGCGGATGTAAATTCATAATAATAAAAAAGTAGCCCCAAATCTCATATGCTTCATCTCTTCGTCTACATTTCGTCCTCATTATCCACACCCGTAGTGCCTAATTAATTAAAAAAGATTAATCTTCTCAAATAATCTATGGAGATTTCCGGTCTCCTTTTCAAGTTTAACGGAAGAAGAGTTTCGCTTTGCAGGACGATGATAACCCGGGCTAAGATGGTTCTTTTCTTCATCCGCGCAAATTACTTTCACCTTTTCCTGCTGCAGTCTTGTATACCACCCTTGTAGGTCTTTTTCGGATTCAAATTCAATTCTGCGTGTTTGGCCACCTACTACCATTTCCAGGGTGGGTGAGGCTATATCTTTAACCTTACGGAATACCTGTGAAGAAAAGCATTGTATAAGAAAAACTATATATTAAAATGCCAATAGACTATGAACGACCTTATTTTTTTTGCTATCTCCCCACTCTATCAGCAAACAATACACACTGTGTAGATCAAGTACAAACCAAACAAAAATACAACTTGCAATAGACTAAGGTGAAGACCATTGACTACTGCCTACCACCATCTAATGTCTTACAACTGTCAACACGTTTTCGGTTCTATATTAGCGTGAACTTTAAAATTTTATCGTGTGATATACAAAGATGACCTTAATTTATTACGCCTGCGTAACAATAAAAATGAATACCTGCTTAGTGAACGATAGGAAAAGAAAACGAAATAATAATCGCTTACCTGAATTTCCCCAACAGGATACTCCGTCTTAATGCCTCCTTCCTTGTCAGTAACTACGAGAGACTTCTGAATACAGTCGTAGCTACACCGTCTACGAATAGGAATGTGAAAGTGCTTTCCTTGACTAATCATGTTACCAATATATTGATCACCGAGACTGTGAAGCTTTCCTCCATCGTCAATCATGTTTATATTCGGTCTCGGTAAATCCTCAGATTGAAAATCAACTAGTGTTTGGAAAGTAGAAAAACTGTTAGCCGAAAATCTATTAAACTTTGAGCTACATTCTCTAACTTTAATCCTTTCATTACTAATGTCAAAATCTTCATCAGTAACCCCTGTACCGGCCACACATGAACCCAGACTAGTTCTGTCTGCTCTAATAGGTAAAAAATCTTGGGGAAGAAATAATGTTTTAGGATGTTGTCTTGAAGACTCCATGGTCACTATTCTCAATAAACATAAAAGTCAATAGAAAATATACTAGTAAAATAATATAATACAGGATCAAAATAAGTAAGCGTTGTTGAAGCTGGCTTTGAGTTGCCACATATCACGCAATCGATTAAGACTAACATCAATTTTCTATTGGAATGGAAAACCTTGGCGCTACCTATTAACTAATCATGGACTGCAAAGAATTTCTGCTAGATTTTTTGTAATAATTTTTTCCATTATTTATAACGTATCATGTAGTAACCTCGTAAACAGAAGAGAGTGAAAGGAAAGTAATAAAACTACCTTACAGGTTGTCGCCTTCTCAATATTGAAATGTTTGTGTATCGAGTTATTATAAGTTATTATATAGTCTGTGGGTGGGTATGTAAGATATGTGATTGGCGAATACCTGGACTATATATTATCAAGATTTACCACCAATCAGCCACTTGGAACGTATTGGTTTAACCATGTTTATTCTATTTTTGTATTTACCACATTCTTACTGACTAGATTCCCTCGCGCGCCTCCATGTTGCTTGAAAGAATGCGGGTTTGGCCTCAATTTAGGCTGTCTTGTTTTTTTCTTCTCTTGCTCCTTTTTCATTTTCAATTTAGAAGAAAATTCTCTTATAGTATTACTGTCTTAATGAAGTTTTCCTTTTTTGATTTTAAAAGGGTTACATAGCCTCTAGACATGTTTATTGTCTACGTTTATTTTGTCCCTATTGGATGCCTTCAATCTGCCGGTGGCTCGTAAAATCTAAGTTGATCAGATTTTATTGGATCATATGCTTGTCTTGTGAAATGGCTAGTTGTTTACAAGGCCCTGGATTTATTAGGAGTGAGAACATCACATTGGGAGGTTCCAACTGAAGATTGTAAGCATGCGGGTTATTGTCTTGAATACTACTTTAAAAAAATTATTCCTCCTCAATATATTCAATATTTTTTATATATTAATACATGCTATACGATACTATATATGGACCCAGTCTTCTGGATCTATATTTAATCAATTTTACCATCTTGCTTAGTGCCTCTCCAACCCTAATATATATGTAAAATGCCTTTTTACAAGAGCCTCTTACAACTATTTCCTAGAGCATCTTTACAATTACAGTTGTGTTTCTAGGAAATATTTTTAAACACATATCTGTATTGATTAAGTGCATAGATTTAGTATATGTTGGAACTGACTTCATCACCACGTTCAGAGAAATTGAAATTCTATTATCAATTCAGTGTTCCCTATGCACAATGGCACAATAAGCCAATCTAATCAAAGTACATACCAATTGGGGATTTCCCCATTATTTATACGTATATTCTAAGTTCACATTGTACGTCAAATAGATTTCACTACAAGAGATCCTAATTCTTGTATTGAATAGAAATATATGCAAACCTCTTATCTATGGTCTTAGGCAATACTGAGATTGGTGGGACCAAAAATATCTGCAGGGTTTTCTTCACATCTCATTTCTCATGGGCCACTCACCAAATCATGTTAAGTTTAATTAACCAATTTCCTTTGTTAAGACCTAAGATTTCATATTTTAAAAGATGATATCTGTACAATCGCTGGGTTCTCGTGCTCCCTACCTACTAAAAATACGTTTGAACCCTCCTCGTGCCCGGAAAATAAATCACATCTATTTTTATTCAAACATTTCCTTATTCTGTATTTCTGGGCCTACTCTACCTGTTGTTATAAAAACTGTGTATGTGGGTTTTATTTTTCTATTTTTACCATTTGACGCTTATTGAGGAGTGTATCTTACATATCCACTGGTTGGCGGCTTTCATTTCAAAGGGTTCTGACTCATATCATTGGAAATACACTCGTAATCAATCTGCTATCTAGTTATGACGCATATACTTCATAGATTACTTAGATGGGGGTGTTTTTGGGAGCATTAACGTTACGAGCGTAATCCACAAAGCTTTCAATATTATATTTGAGGAGGTAGTAGTGCTGACGTATCCAACCGCCAAAAAGCAAACTATTTTTGGCAGAAATATTGAAGCCAATGGTTGTAATGTTTTGATGTTCAGCAACCAATAGAATCCCACATAATGCGATCGGGAAAGATATTATTCAGTTTGGAATCACTTTTAGATGCTCATGAAAACTACCTATGCGTGTGTTTTTTTAAGTAGGCTTATATCGGTTTATTAATATATGTAATTCATAATAATGTAATGTATTATCATTCCCACAGTTTTCATTTATTTAAATTTAAATCAAAACTATATAATATATTATTTAATAATGATTTTCACCATATTCCTTTTTTATGCAACAAACCTCGATCACAAGACACCAATGGGATTATAAAGTAACTGAGAAATAGCCAAGCAAATGTGTAATATATATATTGATTGGTATTATGGCTTATTTCAAGTAAAAGTATCCCCATTGGAACCGATACAATTTGTCAAATAGTCGTCTAAAGTTTATAGACTCTGATTGACCAGTAATAGTATCGAGCTACGTAAGCATACATATCATTGATTGAGTAGTGCAGAATGGTTAGTGAATCAAGGCTGATATTTTTTCCATTTAGCCAACGTATTCTAATTAAAATTCACTAAATCCCCACAAAACGTCTTAAAATAGGTAATTAGTTTTGTTTTCAATTTATCCAAATTTGTTACAATAATGAATTACGAACCCATTTACGACCCATAGACTCTAAATACAAGGGATAGATAGGTAGGTAGATACATGTATATATAGATAGGTAAGTCATAGTTAAGATCTTTCCCACAGATCCATGAAGTGAAATGTGCGTAGCAGATGCAAGCCATTCTGAATATTTTACTGAAATACTCTGCTTTTAGATTGGCCCTTGGGTCATGGTTCGGCATTTCTATATCCACTTTTGTCAAGTTGCTAATACTAATTGGACATACTGTTTAATCAAATTATGTTTTGTTTTTCTATTTGCATATGCGTTGCAGTCATTATTTATTGACTTCATCGTGTTACATGTAGCTATATTTGACGTTCTTATCCTGCTACCCGTCTTTTCGGAAGCGTAACGTATATGCATGGGCTCGAGGTCACAGACGGGATTCTATTTTTCATTTGCAGAGCGAGCAATTTATTGCATTCTTACGACTATCAAATTGTGCTAAAATATGTTTATCCCAAGCCAGTTTGAAAATGTGGTGACCAGTCATGTCTTCTAAAAGACCCGGAGCTTCAAAAAAATTTCTGGAGTTGTGCATCTTTTTAAAGCAAGTACATAATACGGCCAATAACATAGCATAATAGTGGGCTTGGGGTATAATTAATTGTATGAAGCTTGCAGCCATGATCAATGTTATCTCACAGTACTTCCAAGAATGTCACTGGTTCTGATTTTCAAAGTATAGCCACACTCTCTCCAATAGTACTGAATTCTATTTGTGGATTGTCATCTAGGAATCTATAAACTAAAGTTTTTAATAACTCCTGTTCAAGCTAACGCCAATCTTTTAGTTTTTACTATGTGCTGTGTCTTACTTGTGCTAGCTACGGTCCAATTATTGTTGTGGATAAACGGTTGCATTATTGTTATTATTTGGAGAAATGACACCAAACTTTATTAGTAATTGGCCTTCTAGTAAAATATTTGAATTATATATATAGTAAAGGCCTCTTCAAAGCTCTAGATGTAATAATATCTTTTATAAGCTGTGTAGTGGTATATGGCACAACCGTTCCCATTTTTTATTATTGCATGAAGCTTTGCATTTATGATTGTTCAGAAACTAGTTCCACCTAATTTCATATGTGAAAACGACGTACGATACAGTTGTTGTTATGGATAAGCAGTTGCAGTGTCGTTACTATTTGGAGAAATGACACCAAAGCTTACTAATAATTGCCTTTCAAATCAAGTATCTGGATTACATATACACCAAAAGCTTCTTCGAAGCCATAGACGTAATAATATCTTCTATAAGCTGTGCAGTGGTATATGGCTCAACCATTCCCGTCTTTTACTATTGCATGAAGCCTTGCATTTATGCTTCTTTCGTAGAAACTAATTCTGCATAATTTTATGTGTAAAAACTACGTACAATCCAATTGCTGTTGTAGATAAACACGGTTATGGTGGCATTGCTATCAAGAGAAGCAATACTAGGTTTGACTAATTGGCCTGCCTGCTAGTAAAATATCTGGATTATATACTAAAAGCTTTTTTAGAAAGTGTACACAATAATATCTTTTATAGAAGCCTTTAATTTCTTACTAGGTGCTGTGTCCTATATGTGATAATTACGATCCAATTGTTGTTGTGGATAAACGGTTGCAATATCGTTACTATTTGGAGAAACAACAAGCTTAACTAATAATTGGCCCTCTAGTTAAGTATCTGGATTATATATACTAAAGCTTCTTCGAAACTATAAACGTAATAATATCTATTATAGCTGAGCAGTGGTATATGGCTCAACCGTTCTCGTCCCTTTATTATTGTCTTGCATTTATGCTTCTTTCTGCATAATTTCGATCATATCATTGTTATCATATCTTATCGTCTCAAGGCTTGTGTTTGTTTCAAGTTAGATATTATCAAATTATCGATACCTATATAATATCTGATTGGTTGTGTATTTTTAGAGGATTATTTTTATGAATCGATAGAATTTTTTATATAAAAAGCTCCACTATAAAGTAGATCATTTTTTACAATGACTTTCCCGTAAAACTTATTTGGAAATGAATATATTTTTTCTTCAATAATAAGCAAATATGATAGCAATAAATAAGACTGAACCTCTAAAGTGTGTCGGACGCTTTTGATTTCAACAGACAATACAAAGGTGTAGTTGAGAAGTTACCTGTTCTTTAACTTCTCTAATACTCAAAGTATTAGACTTAACCGACGGCGTCTTTTTTATAGTGATACTTATGCTTGATCTGTGCATGTACTTCAGTAGAAATATAAGGATGACTCAATAGATACTGCCCTACAAACCTAGCCTGAGACAGACAGAATAATAACATAAGAAAAATAGAATGTCTCACAATTCAACGCCACACAATAAAGCCTATTAGTCTCCGTCAAACAGAAGTTACTGTTTGACTTTAACCACAATAAAGAAATCAGAAATTTAAATTCTTCCAAGTATTTGGAGGCTAAGGAACTTCTGTTTTCCTGTGTACGTTAGACTTACTTAATGCTGAGTATTTTTCGCCTGCCTTAAAGCGAGCATTTACCTTCTTTTTAGATGAACCAACCTAAAATGAGATAGTGGGATAAAATATCTTACCAAAACTTTCAAGACAATTTAATAATACTGTTTGGCTTAGTTTTTCCATTTATTAACGTTTTATGGGCACATTAGTTTACCAATTATTAAAAGTTATTACTGTTAAGTGCACATAAAAAAGTGCATTCTCATATGTACATATATACACTATTAGTATTCAGTAATTCAAAATATGAATAATGGAATTGAAAGAGTTGTAAAGGATATCCCAAGAGGTGTAGATGTGCGGGGAACATTTTTTTAAGTAATAGAAGGATAATATTAGTAGATATGGATATATGCACATATAAACCAATATTTTCATACACCAAAAGAGTATAAACTAGAATAATGGTGTTAAAAACGGATACAGGAGCCATGTACCTAAAGAAAAAGAGCGTTTGATGGACATCAAATAAGTGAAAATCTAGTATTATATACTTTACTTTATGCAAGAAGTGAACAACTTCCTATATGATATCTTATTGGTTGTGTATTTTGTACGGGATTATTTTTATGAATCGATGGAAATTATATAGAAAAGATGCTAACTGGTGCATTGTGGTATGCACTATTAAAGACAATTTCAACCCGACACACTAACTGAACACTGATACAGTAGTTTATTTATATTAAATTAGCCGCCAAACAAATAGGAATACCTCTTGTATCCTGTACACTCATCCATATATATCAAATATGTCATTTCTATATCACTCTAATTTCATATTCACTGAATTACATTAGATTAAGATGATTGGGTATCTTTAGTAGTACTATCCTCCGCCTTGCCTGTCTTAATCACTGCATGCTTCTGTGTCATCTGACTTGCTCGCAAAGTAAACATCGACCGGTTTAATTTATATTCTGAGGCCTGTGGTGTTAATGTGATTAATGAAAGTTTTGTCTGCTAGACATTGTCTTGCTCTTAATTGAATATTTGCTATATAGTTAAGCAATTAATAAGGTGCTATATAAACTACTTGAACCCTTCTAAGTTCTCTACATACCGAAAGGTGTCTCCCCCATTACTCTCTTTTCGCTTTCAACATTTCTATCCAAAAAATAAGACATAATTGAATATGTGCAGGGATAACCACATATCAAGTATGTTTAAGAAGCATAAATAAATGTATACGGAAAAACATGGACATGTATGCGAGTTAAAAAAAAAACAATGTCTAAGACAAAACACTTTCAAGAATGTCTGTATAGATCTTGAAAATTCACTCTTGATTATAAAATTATATATAGAATGCAATATATCAAAA
>NAOQ01000517.1:7827-24351 GCA_002751075.1 Ichthyophonus hoferi
AATAATAATAATAATAATAATAATAATAATAATAATAATAATAATAATAATAATAATAATAATAATAATAATAATACTAACAATAACACTAATAATAATAAATAATAATAAAATACTAACAATAACATTAAGAATAATAATAATAATAATAATAATAATAATAATAATAATAATAAAAATACTAACAATAACACTAATAATAATAATAATAATAATAACAATAACAATACTAATAATAATCCTAATAATACTAATAACACTAGTAATACTACTAATAATAATTCTAATTATAATACTAATAATAAAAATAATACTAATAATAACAACGCAAGGGATTACCTAAGTACCACTCCACAATCAATCTATGCATACCGGCCGCCTGCAGCTCTGCAACAACGGCAGACAGACAAGCACACTGAGCTATAATTCCATATATCAGTATACTATTAAGTTATTTTTTCATTGGGTCATGTTGAGTAATTTAAGGTTTAAAAGTGTTGTCTTCGCCGATTTCTTCTGACTGCTTGGGTAATAAACGTCTATCCGTTTATAATGATCATATGTATTATATATAACGAGCTGTTTTGGCTACCATAACAGCAATATACATGATTAGAATATATACTGGTATGCATACATAAATTTATTAAATGTAGGAACACATTAACACTAATTAGATAGTTTTGTCTGAAATTCAAGATAGGTAATCTGTTATGTCTTAAAATATAACTGATCAATCATTGTGTAATAGTCATGACAGATATATGTTAAATCGCCAATTACTCTAGAATAAACGAAGTAATTGCAACTAAATGTAAACATATGGCTAATAGAGACCTATAATGCAACTAAATGTAAACATATGGCTAATAGAGACCCATAATGCAACTAGGTAGATAGAAATATTTATATTTTCAAACAATAGAAATCAGTTCCAGAAGTCTATTAAAAACCAATTGGCTACACCATTTAATTTATATCTATACCTATAGTAATATATCCTGCTTATTCTTTAATTGAGTAACCATATATGTCGACTACGCATTTAAATACTAAATATAGCTGATACAACTGGTAGTATAAAATGGGTAGGAAGACCTTGGTTCTGACGACAAAATCAAGCCAACCAAAATGCAAGCATGGTATTTAAAATAAATTTAAAAGGTACCTTTATTTAGTGGCGGCTGTCCTAAAGTGGGTTGGAGCATACTCACAGCCTCACCCCATGAGGTCATAACTTCCCCCGTCATCATATCAACCACGCCACAACCAAAGTTGGGCTATTGAATATGAGTTTGAGTTGGTGTGTATTTTAATGTATATTCTTGTGTATTTCAATTACTAGGTTATTTTAGTATATACTGTGGTCACATTTATTTATTAAGGCAACCTATGTTCTGAATATGCTAGTGCGTACCTTTGGGTGTTTGTATATATCCATATGTTGGTAGTATGTCTACGTAGGTGTGATTGTGTGTAATCTTTTTGTCTTCTAAATGTATGTATCTAACTGTAATAACAATTGCTTGAGCAGAATTAAGCATTTTTCTCTTATACTACAGATATACGTAAGAGCATGTCTTCATTTTTTTTTCATATGCATCATCTTTATGTGTGTGGGAGAGGATACACGGGTGCTGAACAAAGTATTTGAACAACATTGTTCGTACTGTATATATTAGTACATGTTTCCTGTGTGTTTATGTATAAAGAGCATCGACTATGGTGTGTACTTTTATGTATAATCCTGAGTACTAGTGTATTGTATACATGGAAAATTGAGAAATGTGGTAGCAACACCAGGAAGAGAATGTGTGTATAAGCCAGAATCACTGTATACCCAAGCCTGCAGGTTATTCGTTTGTAACATACGTGTGTGTACAAATGTGTATATACATCTAATACTGATATAATATATATAGCTGTTGAGAAATATTTGCTTACTTGTGTTCCTAGAAAACGTTTTGTTATGCGTTTAACTCGTGCTTATTTACCTATCTATACAAACACTAAGCCAATATATTATGTCAACAATATATTTCAAGTATAATTAATAGCAAATAGGTTTGTGTCAGACAATAATTCCATTCATCAAAACCAATCAATTGCAATATTTTCCCACCAATATTAACAGTAGCTGGTGATCATTGGTCACCTGGGCCAGATTATAAATTAATTTATGATTGATCTAAGATTACCTAATCATTGTATTCTATATGTGGCGATCTATATCTTACATGCAACATTTTTACCGATAGATAATGGCTATAGTTAGAATACACAGTAGAATGAATCACCATATACAATCAGGGGGAGCGTTGCATGGATTAGGATAGCAATGTAAAAATATTACTTGGTGTGAAATAATTTGAATTTTTAAAACTGAGACTTTAATTGGGGACTTTGAAGTATCTAACTTGAGAACTGTCTTGCATTATGGTAGTTCTTACTAAAGCTACAGTATAATGTAGTCAAAAATAGACTTCAAATCGTATGCATAATATATATATTAATATCACAGAATGTTTTGTGGTAGACCGAGGTAGAGAGCCATGCTGCACTATATTATTGACTTGAAATATTATTCTATCACAAATCATCCTGTTGCACTGTGATACTGTAGGTTCTAATAGAATATGAATATTATAAGTGTGCAAAAATGTCTTAATACTTTATTATACTTGAAGTAGGGTTATAAAAACAAAGGAGTGTGAGTCCAACTATCCATAGTGTTACATATGATTAGTTAATAAATTTATATATATTGGTTCCCTACTATATAATATTTAGATGTGATTACCTCACTAATTCTTTTCTTTTTGTAGCAAGCATCAAGAGAAGATAGTAGATATGACTAGCGTATATGTTCTTGATTATTATCATTATTGTGATGCTAACCGTGGCCGTAAACATAGCATTGGTGCTTTATTAATCATTGGTCGATTTGTACTTCTGAACTTGGTATCCTGTCTCTAAATACCTCTATTAACCTTTACTATACTCAAACAATTTAATTAATCATGGATTGAGAACTATTCTTAATTGATTAATTAATTAATTAATTACATTTGAATATAATACCTTTTAAATGGAATCTGGTCTAATTTAAATATGGTGTTCAATTTTACTGGTGTTAATAGGAATATATATAGGCTATGATCTTGGAAGCGTTGGCTATCTGAGGCTCTATAAATTTGGTAATAAAACCTAATTGAAACTTGTTACATTTTAACTAAACATTAAGTACTACCAATTTTTTTTGTTGAAGTGTTAGTCACATTGTAAGCAATATTGCTTTTCCAAGGGAAGATCAATAAAAACCAGAAACCTGTATATATCTGGAAGGCAAAAGAACGGAATATGATAAAAGACCTTTTGGAGTTTGATTCAAATTAGACCACAACGCTAATCTGAGATAGTGCTGAATTTTTATTTAAAATATCCCAGGTTCTACTGCATCGATAAAATGTGAATACAACAAAGAAACCTTTCATTCCAATTTGTCTTCTGAACTAATTTGCCAAAGACCTCCTTCTCTAACCTAATATATAAATTCAATGATAATCTAATTTGGTATGACATCCTAAACAAGCATTTATTGTTTCCACCAATTCATAACTGTAAATGTGATCAAGCATTGAAATAAGATTAGAAAATTCTAGTGAGTCTTCGTGGCCTTTCGTGAATTGAATTGGCCAATTAGAATCTTTATGAGCAGTTCCATTGACATTAATGAGCACGGTTGTGATTGACATTCATGAAAAATGGATGTCGTGCGATAAAAGGAATGGGAACAACTAATAATAAACATAGTTCTAAATATTATGATTAGAAAGAACAACTTAGAACTCAGTAATTTTATAATTATTCTCTTTAGTAACAATTTGATACTCTTTCTATTAAATTTCTTACCACCACTTAATATTGTTAAAATTCTGGCTTTTATTTTATTACCTTACACTAAGTATTAGTGGCGCCTCAGGATAATCAAATTAACATCAACTACCTAGACAATTCTGAATGTTACGTTGCTATTATTAATCTTAATAAGAAAGCAAGAACATATCAAAACAAATTGGCAGTCCTAGGTTTTCTAAGCTACGTCAGTGGACAATAATTTGACAGCAATAAGAATAAAAATATAGGCAGTAACTTGACTGTGCTCCCTACAACGAGCGTCTAACTCTCAGGGGTGATTTTTCTGGCTGAGCTAAACCCATTAACATTTTAGATTTTTACAACTCTGAAAACCAGAGTTTCAGCATGTATAAGTAATAAATGTCACCACTTTTCTTATAATAGCGAACAGCTTTATCTTCAAAATATTAGTCACTTATGATTCCTAAATTACTAGTTATCAGAATTTTTGTTAGTTCTATTGACTTGTACACAGCTGTCGGAATCTCCATTTGTATAACTGGTAGTGGTAGTTGTTGTTTGACCAGTGTAAATGATAGTTGCTTGTCAGCTCTATTGACTTGCACACGGCTGTCGCAATCTTCATTTGTATAACTGGTAGTGGTTATTGTTGTTTGACCAGTGTAAATGATAGTTGCTTGATCAAATCTGTCTTTTAAATTTAGTTGTTGTGCTACAGGTTCTATTGAAGGCCCATATACCAAGCAGTTATTATATCTCTGTTTTAATTTAGAAGGGATAGATCGTTGATGCGCTTTGGTGCAAATGTGGAAATCGCACAATATGATCGAACATTAAGTGGAGCTCTGTCACTATGTAAATAAACACTCTTATCGCTATCTAGTGTCAGTAAGCAGTTCTTTGACTTCTGAACGAATGAGCGATTTGAACACTGACTATCATACATGAGAGCCAGTGGTAGATTAGACACTATAATTACGATGTGTGTACTACATATATATAATTAAATGCAAAGTATTTTTGTGTGCGTTTACGAGAACTTCGTATTTGCCATTGACACCGCGAAAGTGTGGGCGGGCCCTTTATTATTGACCATTGTTTCCTTTTAAACTGATCTCTTTTCTAGAATGGCTCTTTAGTCAGCTACCTTATCAATTTTCTAGAACGGCTTTTTAGTCAGCCCCCTTATCAGTGTTAACTACTTGCAAATTTCTGTTGATGAATCAACTTATCAAGTTGAAAGATATCATCCAATTAAAACATTAAACAATTAAATCGCCATGCAACTACCTATTATATTGAGCCACGATCATCGGTCGTATTATCTGGGCTTCGATCGAACCTACTTATTTATCTGTGGTTGGCGATTTTGTATACTAGTTACTATCATCTGACTCCAAATCTAAATTTATCAAAAGACAGATGTTTTAATGCAAATATCTCCTAATTAATTACATACACATTAAATTACTAGAACTTGTTAAGAGCATTATTTATGAACTCAAATCGTGATCACAAATGATCACATTATACACCACAATGTCCAATATATCATGCCATCTCAAGATTCTCTAGGTTCCTATGATTCCAAGGATTTACTGAGTAGCCTAGTATAATTTACATTTTATGTTATTTATATACTGTAGAGCACACATTTTTACATCTAAATAAGTTAGCAGGTAGGAGTTTTAACTTAATAACTTTATTAGGAATATTGCTATTATTGAAAATGTAGTGCAACTAGCACATCACTATATGATCTAGATTTTCATATTATTTAGTATAACGTTGTTCGAGCCATATTATCATTAGATAACAAATCTTTTATTGTGATTCAGAATCGGCCTTTTATTAAAACCTGATTGGTGATAAGTATAGATTAGTGATTTGGATTTCTCAAGTCCATTGTCCCTGTTTGGTAGTTGATGATGGTGTTGACGTTGGGGTCTAAATATATCTGGTCTCTTTAATTTGCACTTTCTGTAAAGTTTCAGATTCTTTAAACACAGTTTAAGTGGTTTGAATAGATTAATCTATTCAAGTACCCACTGATCACTTAGTTTAAAATGTTCTGATTTTCACTCTAGCCATTTATTTTTCTAAAGCCGTAAAGAGTGCTAGCACAGCTAGCTTTCTTACATATATTTAGAGACTATAAAACCAAGAGCATCAAACCTGTATCTGGAAATATTATATATACTAATTGTAATTATATATTCCTGATTGGTTCAGGTACATGTTCATCAGTAGTATTATAGTGATTATAGTGTGCTGAAAATACCATGTCTATACTGATAACAATATTTCCAATGAAGTTATTAAGCTAATGAACTTAGTTATTACCTTGTTTGAATGCAGAAAAATATAAGTATTAATAGTATATATTTAAGGAAAATCTACAATGTATACTATATTCAGTTACTATATAAGTCCTGGTTCCTGTGCTGTGGAACTGTTGGGATCGAAAATCGTAGCAAATAATTAGATCATCATATGATTGTGATTCATGGTTAAAAATAATGATCTCAACACCTCTTTACATATGGTAGGCAGAGCATGATGCACAGGCAGAATTAAGGTTTATATGTTTCAAACATATCGTTGGGGTGCTTGGCCTTCCTGTAGTTTATGAGAGAGATCGTCGTAGTCAGGCAATTAGCCACCATGAGTTCTATAGGGCAGGAAACGATCCTGACCTCTTTATTTTCTACACAATCCTGCATGTACCAATATCGTAATCTTGATGGGTCACATATCCTTTGGGATGCAGTTCTTCTCTGTGAGAGGGATTACAGACTGGCTATCTTCATGTAGCTTTATGCCGCCCGTGCCTAGATAATCCGCAGAGTGACATATTCACTTTTGATTATAGAAATCAATAAATGATTGTTTTTTAAAGAGCCAATTAATTGAATGTCCAGCTGGGTAGATGATGTAACCACTGGCCAGATGGCTGGACTTCACAAAAACCTAACGAACAGCCAATTAGGCTCCGGTATGCAGTTGGGTCCCGGTGAGGTAAGGAAAGAGGGTTTGAAACAGAAAAGTGTGTTTGATTGTACTTCAGGATGGCTCGTTTGTAAGTGATATTATGGGATAATTTACCGTCCAAGCGTATGAAGAGTTTTAAAGTCGTTGACTTTGACTTATTTTTACGCCTGATGCAATAGAATGAAAATTGCACAGAATCTAGGAAACCTCTCGTTATCAGTGTTTCCACGTGCTGACTTTGTATTTGCACTAAGGAACTAAGCTCTGTGCGCTAAAAAGGACCACAATAAATTATTAGCTATTGGCCCTTATTTAATGCCGATTATCATGGCAACGTATTTAAAATGATTTGTCGATAAATAAGTGCAAACAATGAATTTATGAATTTTCCAATAAGCCATCCAAATAAGAGCAGATTGTCGAGATAAGATCAGACAATCCTAGTGGTCCTTTGTGATCGATCTTTCATTAATTTTATTAACCAATAAGAATATTATGATTGGTCCCATTTAGGTTATTGAATACAGCTATGGATGTTAACTAAAATTAACCTACAATAAAACAAAGATCGAGAAATAAAAGAAAACTGAAATAAACAATAAAGAGGCCGCTCACATACACGGCAGAGTTTTCAGTCCTCACCCGCTTAAACATACGCAGAATCCCTGGCTGATACTAAATCACTTATGACACACAAAACTGCGCATCTCAATATTTAATTAAACTATATCACAATATATATACATATATATGTACATAGTAACCGCATTATTATTGTAATATCCAGTTCACCGTTGGTACTCAAATACGATAATTAGTGTCCAAGTATCTCGCTCTTCAAGGAGTCAAAGAAATATTTACTAACATTGAATAATGATATTAGTTACTATTTACACTGTAATATGGTACCCAGTACCAATTAGTCTCATTGTGCAATATCCATTTTAGCACCTAAGCGAGTCAAAGCATCAATTTCCTCTAAATTAGAACAATGATGCAAGTACTACAGCCCGTTAGCCAGAGAGTCAGTACACGCGCCTTCTATTGAACCTTTACCATTTCCAATTTAGAAGACAGATCAGATCGACTAGCTATTACTGCCACTGACCCAGCAAAGTCAGCTATTACATAAGAACCAATTGGATATTGCAAGGCCCGTGGACAAGTCACTAGAGCCACCACAGTTTGCTATAAATTGTTTTTGAATTTTGTGTAAGAATGAGGTTATTCATTTTTGCTTTTTTATTTATTTCGTGTCTAATTATTTTTTCCCGTGAGTAAGAGTCATTTAACTTTTAAGACTACTTCGTATACAAGTTGCATTTTGTCATGTATAAGGAAGGACCAGATGACACTAACTGTATGTAAAATATTAGTGTCAAAAAGTATGCTTGAGTATAACAGGATAAATGTAAAAAGAAGAGTCTAGATATCTAAATTATAAAGATAGACGAGACAAAGAATACATTCTTACCAACAAAGGAAAATAAACTAAGCCTTAGTGTGTACAATGAGAAGTTCCAGGTTCGGTCATGTGACATACGCTAAAGCGTCTCCCTAATTTTAAGCGCCGGTGCATAACAGAGCCTAGTACTGTTTAACAAGTAAACAGATTAGTTAATAATGCATTTTTGAGTTTGTTTATGAATCCCGATTGGACTAAATTGATCACGTAAAGTCAATACATGCAATAGTATCACCCATAGGATTTATTAATAGTCAAACTCAATTCCCAAGCTGTATTCATTGGTTGGGCCTCTCATTGGTTTTACCCAACTAAGTAGGATTATCTAATGCTAGAATTTCCTTTTCAAATCAAACGCTACTAAAGTGAAAAATTAAAAACACAACCACATGGTAGGAGTGAAACTTTTTACCCTATCAGATAACTTTATTTTATTTTGCTCAATTTTTACCTTTATCTACTCTTACCCCTTCTTTTTCCTGAATATTTTTATTTGATTTATTTAGAATTTGCACCCACTTTTGATTTGCTACTATTATCAGTATACTACAAGGTATTGTTTGCTATCTGACGTATTTCAAAAGTTGTACAAGAAACAGCACCATGACTAGTACTCCCAATCTGGTAATCTCTCAGTTTAGTCGACCGGTATTGGACGCGCAGTTTTCATTCAGAGCTGCAGGTTTATGAACAAAAAAAAAAGCCTCCGTCAATATTTTCTAATATAATTAATTACTAAGTACTTTTTTTTTTTTTTTTTTTTGCATGAAAATGAAAAATAATAATAATAAAAAATAATGTAACATGCATAAAATTTAAATATGGATGTCATATAAATGGATTGAAATATATTTCCAACTTACATAGCTTGCTTCTACCAATCCCTGTAAATAATTCGCTTGCGTTGTATCTGTCTGTTAGATAAACAATTCTATTGGCCTATAAAACTCTACTGGCCTATCCAATTTCTGACCTGCCTAAACATATCACGGCTCCAAAAATTCGTCATTTATTATTAAATATGTTATTATTGGCTTTACCAAGTTATTAATAGATTGCTTTCGTGCGGTTTTTTTTTAGCCTCTATATCAGCCAATAAATTCACTCAAAACCTGCTTTATTTACAGTAAGCTAATGAGGTTTCGCTCTTCAAGTCATACATTCCTAAGGTACCAATCTTGGCTGTAGAATTGTATCCATAAATACATAAAGGTCTATCCCTTATCCCTCATACTCCATTTTGTAATGATAGCTTTTTCAACGCATTTGAAGTTCAAAGATTCAGATCAGCTATTATTGCATGAAACTTTCGAGGTTCATCTCCTTCCCTTTTTTATAAAAGCACCTCACTAAAATGTTTGGCAGGGAAAAAGATAAAGGTAATGCCTCACTACCCGAAACCTCCGAGGAGGAGGAGGACCCCAAACAAAAAGCCAGAGCTGCGTAAGTGTATGTACAAAGTTTTTTTATTTATAGAGTGGGTGGATAGATAAGATCGTTCTATGGTTACACGACACCTCAGATTGTTTTTTTGATTCCGATTTCGGTTTTAAGCCTACCAAGCTAATAACTTAGAATATATATATATATTGCTTAAGTATCCATCTAATGGTTGTATACACTGCAGGGCCGAAGACAAGATGATTCAGTTCAGGCGAGACCATCCGCGCTGGTACCATGTTCGCCCTGAGAATCCTACATTTTTACAGTAAGTTATTGACATCTTCACGTGTTCTCGTACACGCTCATATGCATATATATATACATTAATCATACTTTCATGTACATACGTTTACCTTGTACTGAAAGGCAACCTTCTCCCATCCCGCAGGCGCTTAGTGTTTCCCTTCTACGACAGCAAGTTTTATTTGGTCAGAATTTATGATAACTTCGGAATTCGATTTCTTGTATATCTTGTTAGTGTGTACCTGATGGTTAAGGGATTCACTTTTCAGTTAATTTATTATGCTCAGATTCCCTACTTTTTAACATATATGAATGTATCTTCTACCAATTATCAAATTTTCCAAACTGTTGCTAGCGTACCCTGGTCTATGAAGCCATTTTGGGGAATTGTAAGCGACACTTTCCCCATTTTTGGTTACCATAAACGCTCCTATATCGTCATTGCTACAATGTTGGGTGTCACTTCTTTCTTTATATTGTCATGTAAGTATTCTTTTTTCTATTATCCTTTGCTAGGGCACAGAGTTATAGTTAAATACAAAAAAAAAAAAAAATATGAACAACAGAATATTATATATGCTATGTTCTCGAGTATTTAGAAGGAAATCTGGAAATAGACAAGTCACAGAGTAACTTTGCTAAGAACTATCACTGGTCATTTGAGCCAATTTTTAATGTTTTGAGGAATCGACATTAGACACCTGTAGAGATCAAAACGTGGCAAATATAGATATGTTAAGTAGAAAACTTGATTTATGCAGTGATGTAAAGCAACCTGACAATTTACAAGTATCATGATATATATATTTATTCTCTTGAGTGCACATATAGTTTTACTTTAACATTCGCCTAAAGTTAACCATATTTATTTTATCTTCAGTTGCTGATTTGACTGCACCTATTGCGCCCGTGGCTGCTATCATGTTTTTCTTTGGAAATTTACAAATTAGTGTCGTTGATCTTCTGAGTGAGGCTAAATATGCCGAGATGATGGCTGCGGTAAGCATTGTTTCCCAGATCTCCTCTTCTATTCTTAAATTTTGATGATGGATTGCGGTTTTGGATATCTCATTGTGTTTTCTCTTTTTCTTTTTCTCGCGTATTGTAATACTTTAAGAGGACTTCACCAGAACAAGCATATTATTTGCCTTTCCTTGCCATTTTCCTTTTCTTGCATATGCGTACGGTTTGGTTCTATCCAATGCTGACCTTCCATGTATTCCCTACAGAAACCAGAGACTAGCTCCGACGTTGTGTCCTGGGTGTGGGGTTGGTACTCATTGGGTGGCTTGATTGCTACATGGGTGGTTGGACCTGTCGGAAACGCCTTTTCTGATACTCGTAACATCTGGATCCTAAGAATAATGTTTATTGTTAGCTTACCTCTACTTGGTAAGCCTTCTTTCTTATTTCCTTTTACACTAATAATTACTAGCTGCCAGCTTCTGATTTGTATCATTAATTCAAATTTGGTATTTATTTATTTTAATTTAAAATATTCTTCAACAAGACCAATTCCCTTCTATTTTGTTTTTTGTAACTGGCCTTTTGATTCCACCTATAACAAATATTATACATAAACTTACCCACCTTTCGCCTTCTCTTTGCCTCCTTTAACAGCTCAAATTATTATTTTCGTGTGTTTGGGATGGAACGGAGATGAAAGACTTCCTGTAGGCCAAAGAGGTCCTCGCTATGAGAAGCTTCGCAAATTCAAGAAGCCATTTATTCTTGGAATGATTATTGGAACACTTGCCTTGGGTGTGGCTGTTATCAGTATGGTCAACGGTTATGTGTGGTACAACGAACTGGCACCTAAAAACAGACTGCTTCCTGGTGTGTAATCCTTTTCTTCTATTTTTTTTTCCAAAAAAGAAAAAAGAAAATATATTGTTAGTACCATTCTCCAATACCTATTCTATATTAATGTTTCGCTCCAATTACTCCATCGTTTGGTATCGAATTAATATTTGCATTCTATTTTCTCGTCCTATCTCTTACATATTCAATACTTTTTATGTACTGTTGGTGTGCGTTTTCTGATTATCTACATATAGAGTGCACTCTCAAGTTGGTAGACCTTGATGCCATACCTCTAATTTTTAATTTAACTAAACATTGTCAGTGTACTAAAGATACTAACTAATGTTTTACCTACTCTTCCCTTTCAACAACCTCCTTTCATCTCCAATGCTATTCCCCTTTACACTATAGTCTTTGCCTTCGGTGTATTCTGCGGTGTTGTAATGATTGGCCTGGCTTTTTGGGCCTTCCCTAGACCACTTGCCAATGTGGTGACATATTTATTTATTGCAACATTGTTATACATTAATATTAGCGGCGCCCTTACTACCTTTTATACTGCTTCGGAAGCATGTATTCCCGGTGGTCCTCATTTCTCAAACACTTACTTCATTACTCTCTCCGGAACTGTTAGCTCTATATTCAGCGTAGTTGGTGTCATAGCTTTCCAGTCTATTATGAGTGGCTGGCATTTCAGGTGTGTATGGCTATTTAAATCCTTTTTTCATGTTTACTTTCTCTTTTCTCTTTCAATTTCATCTGTACTGCCTATAATAAAAAGATATTACATCAATGCTATATAAACTGACTCGGGTCTTCCATTCAAATGTCCATATACACAGACCTTGCTTCTGGGTTTCTACAGTGTTGGCTGATCTTGCCGGAGTAGTAGATATTATTATGATCAAGCGTTGGAATATTGTTGCACATATCCCCGATAAAGTCATGTACATGCTTGGAGATAACATTGTCCTAAATATTTTAACTATGATCAACTACATGCCTAGTGTGGTGTTGATTTCTAAGATGTGCCCTAAAGGAATGGAGTCCACTATGTATGCCCTTTTGGCTGCCTACTCGAACTTCGGAGGGGTAAGAGCCTTTCTTTATTTTATTATTCTTCTGTATATCATATTACATAAAACGTGACTTTTAAACGCATATGTCCCACAAAGCAGTATTCTCATTATTATTTTTTGGTTCTTGTTACTATCTCTAATAAAATGTATAGTATTTTCTTAACACCATTCCCCCCCTCTCCAGAGTGTGTCTTCGTCCATTGGTATATATATCCAACAAGCCATGGGTGTTATTCTGGTTGAATCCGGACCTTGTGATTATAAAAATTTAGCGCTTCTTACCTTCATTTGCCATATCATTGTACCCCTGTTCACAATTCCTTTGACATTTGTTTTCATTCCTGATGTAAGTATTACTTATTACACACTTTTCTTGTCCTTTTTCTTTAATTGAACTGGGCTGTCTTATAATATATCCTGCTGCCTTTTTTATTTTTCTCTCCAATCTAGTTTTAATAGGATTGTATATTTTCCTCATTCCTTGTCTGATACCGTTCTCTATTTATTATTGTTTATTGTTGTATTTTATTCTGGGTTCTTAGTTTCCCTTGTAACATCTATATTTCACATTGCAGGCCTGCTTGACAGATAGTTTTGAGGAGCTGGGTCAACCCGAAGAGGAGGGCGTCGATGGAATTATTGAACCTCTTGAAGATGTTGAGTCGGTTGTGACAACAAATATCACTAACCCCTCCCCGGCTGTAGATTTAACCGAAAAGAGTGATGAAAAGGGAATGATTGCCCGGCAATCACAAATTAGACCTGATGTTGACATAGAACGTAATTATTGAGTCTAAGATCATATATCTGAACAACTGTATACTTTAAACAGACTTTAGAGTCCATCTTCAGTTAGCTTGTCCATCACATCACATATCCTCACTCATAACGCTGAATATAGTTATGATGGAGTTATTTATGGCTGTTCACTTCATTATCACTATCATCTCTAGGGTCTCAACACAACTCTGTAAATGACTTGAACCCTATAGGTCACTGTGCATAGTGTTCTTCATTATTTTTTATCTTTACTACTCAGAAAGTGATGTGATAGTTTGCGTAATAATTAAGTACGTATGTATATCATGTCGCAAACTTGTTGAATAGCCCAACATTTAGAAATTTTACTTAGGAATATTAGCATTAACCATCTGTAATCCAAACAAAAACGTGTTTTTTATGAACGTTTATAGTCTGTTAAGAATGGAACTTTAAATACACCCTTAACTAATTTAAATAGCAGCACGTGTATTACCAAATAATTTAAATAAAGATTTGAAATGTTTAATTTTATGAATGCTTTGGATAATGTGCTCCAATTTTCTAAAAGTACATTCCTTGAATAGGATTCGTGTCACATTTTTTTCTCAGTATGGTTGAATCAGTCTTTTATTATAAACTTAGTGAAGTAACATAAAATGACATTTTTGTACGTCCGCTTTTAGATTGAAGTTGTCAATAGATAGGCTTATATTTAATATTTCAAAAATAGACTATGGTGGACTTACATTATTATGTTATCGGACTGTTCTAGCTTTTGATATGAGCCAGCCAGGAACTCCCATTTGAGGAACTAGTAGAGTAAAAGCCGATTAAAAACTCTACTTTATTTATAAATATGATTTTGGTTTTAGAGAATCTGTAGCCAACCCTTACCTTAAACATTCAATTATATATTTATTACATAGTTATAATACAAATACATGCATTCATTTTTCTCATTGCTAACAAACTAATTGTTTAAGTATGAATATGCTTGTTTTGTCATATATTTTGCATGGTGTAATTCTTGTTGGAAATTCATACAAAATAGCCATTGCACCTTTACCATGTAGCAAATAGGTCTTGAGTTTAATTGGTCAGATGCCTATAATTTTTTTAAAATCTATTGCATAATTATATAAGCCAGACTCGAACATAGGATGTATTTGATATTATTGAACAATATTTTATAAGACTGTATAGTTAGTTATATATGGTTGATTTTATCATGGGAATCTACGTCAAGTAATAAAACTCACATATTAATTGCGTAAGTAAGTTGGGGAAATCATATGTTCTTAGCCAAACCAATAATAAAATATGCTGTTTCAAATACACATATATTAACTGGTTTCAAATATAAAATAAAAATACCTCTTGCTCAAAAAAATTGTAATATAGTTGCCGTATCAACATAAATAGCCATTTCAAAAGCGGATAAGACCACACACACTGATGACTTCTTCTTGTAGCTGAGCCCCCTATATTGCACATTAAGAGCGCTCAAATAAAGGATACTTATATATAATCATATGTGCAGTAACTACACATAATTCTTTTTTTAACCCTATGCAAAAGCAGCAGCATTTTATTTATTTGCAAAAGTAGTTCATTACATTTATATTCTGATGGGTATGGTTCGACAGATTCATTCCTGTGACCTTTATCCAATAATAATTGAAGGAATACCGAAATCAAGAGTGTAATACAGATGCGCTTCGGTTCATGTAGGTTCTTTCGGGGGAGTCAGCAAACGCTCATTAAATTTGTATTAGCTGAGATACTTTGTGGAAGACTAGAATGGTCTTTGGAAATTATTGCGTTGTGATGGTTATTGGGCAAGGAAATCAGAGGGAGAGTAATCCGATTTGGGAATGAGTAGCTGTGCTTGTAAGAGGAATATGATATCTCTTCATGGAAGTCCCTCAACGCAGGGATGTCATGGTTGGTGGTATTGCTATTGTTGGTGGTGATAACCAGTTGATGGTCATTTGTTGTTGACCGCATATTGTGGTTTGCCCGTGCCTAATTACTTCCACAGCTAGTATCTACTTATACCTACCAAGGTATCCCAGTTCAGCGTGGTTTGGTTCTCAATTAACAAGTCTAGATAAATTATTGTTAATATATATTATAATTCACGGAAGAGTTCAATATTTTAAAATAACAAAACTAGAGTAATAACACCCTTATGATTGTTGATTGTTGATCAATTATCGCGTGAGCGAAATTCACAAGAAAAAAGCTCTGCTTTTTGTAAGCATTGTTGACAATGCCTATTTACATATCGAGTTGTGGATGACTAATTAGATTCCTCCAACCTTTGAGATTGATAATTATTGGTATTGGTATTAGTGAGTGTCCAATCAAGATATTTAATATTTAGATCCACCAATACTAAACTTAGGTAAGTGAAAGCAATATTGACCAATTCAAAGATTAATCAATTGGAATAATTTATAGTCAGATAAAATTAATAATTGTACCAGATGGATTGTTCTTTAAGCAGATAGATAACACATCACAGTGACATGCTAAAAAATAAGAGCATTTTTGTATAAACAAGATTTCTTATCTAAAGAATATTACTTGTTTAATATATTATATACATTATTGTATACCTGATCAAACATAACCAACCAAATATATTTTAAATATATACTCCAGCATAATGTGTTGAATAAAATGACCAGTATCATACATAAATTACCTCAAAACTTTTTTAAGTTTGAATTTGATCAAACCGTTTCATTGTAGGTGTAGGAATTAACATATAATAAGAATTATAACAATAGAGTGGTTCTGTACACACTTCATTTATCATTAATAACCATAAAATGTATTAAATCAGCCAACTGA
>NAOQ01000517.1:24376-42098 GCA_002751075.1 Ichthyophonus hoferi
AAAAAAAAAAAAAAAAAAAAAAATTCAAATGTGAAAATAATATAACAATCTACAGTAGTTCTAGTGACGTTCCCAGAGACTTTGGGTGCTTCAATCAGATGTGGCGCATAGCTCTGATCCGCTTTCACTAGGGAATGTTGAGATCATTATATCTGATCGGAAAATTGGGATTGCGTTATTCACTACGATTCCCAATAGCTTATAGCTTCATGCGGTCTCATGATCCAAAAGGATCCTACGGTTTTGGAGCGCCAAGAGCAAGTGGAATAATTGCATATTCAGTACACTATCCATTATAGTTATAGTATACACCTTTCTACACCCGGACAAGTTAATAGCTAGGTATATTAACTTAATAAATTTATTAGTAGTATTATTATCAGTAGAAAGGTAGTATAGTTTAGTGAACTATGGTATGTATTTTTGGATGTAGACTTAGGTCAATCAGATATGGCTTATAACATATAATACATTGAATTTTTTGGTATTTAACATTAAAGATTTAATAGTGTAAAATTGTTCGAGTATAAAAGAAAGTTAACTGTGCTAGCATTCTTCATGGTTCTAGACATATGAACGACTAAAGTGAAAATCGGAAACTAATAAGTTAGATAATCAGTTAGTGCCTGATTGGATTAAATTATTTGAGTCAGTTAAACTTTACTCAAGGAATCCAAATGAAAACAACTATCAATCCTAGGATATATCCATCTGGATAAAACTTACATTTCAGATTATCGTGATCTTCTTCGAGACCGTTCTATAGACCTAGGCGTTATATGTTACATTATTGAAATAGATAAAGACATTGGAATGATTGAAATAGCATGGTTGTTAAACTTGATGTTAAATTAAGATTACCGTAAAGTTGTCTGTCCTAAGAATTCAATAATAAAAGCCCAAAGTTAAAACTAAGGCCTTTTGGTGATCGTAATCTAATCAAGAGCCATAACTTTATGAAAGCTAATTACTATTATAGTCTTGTACCGCTAATCCAATGGTTCTACCGATTAATAGTTCTATGTACGAAAATACTAACCAATCATGGAGAGGTTAGTAACTAAGTACTTCACACAATTATAATTAATTAAATGTATATACGTACTAGCTTATTTATAACACAGATAAGACTGGAATTGTCAATGAGGCCAAAGCCTCACTTTCTGCCAACTCCACAGAAAGTATGAGAAAGGGAACTTACATATACTTAGATCCCAACTTCAACACTATCAACTACCAGACAGATAAAACAGACCCAGAGACAGGAGAGATCTTGACCTCAGATAAGGAATTAGTCTGCAGGCACAATCAACTGACTGAGCCCAGAGAATTAAATGCAAATCATAATAGAAAGTTGAGATGAGTTTGCTGTAAGAGAAGGCATGTATGACGCTTCTATCCTCAACTGTCTATTGCATTATTCTAAAAAAATGAGGAGTAACTATTGCCTCAATACGCTTAGATGTCACTGCATTAATAGCACAGTGTAAACAATCAGTGAGAGGCGCTAAGGATGGGTATATGTAATAGTTATTATTACTATTGAAAGTAACTAAACAGTTCGTTATATTTACAATAAGAGAAAGATCTAAACACTGACAATTATAATTAAGTGCTAACACAGAACTAGACACTACAATACAATATTATGGTTATGGAATACAGGTCCAGTACCTTTCAACCATCATTGAATGTATATATAAGATTTTGTAAGCAAATAATAAAAAATGTAAAGCTTTGTTTTTAATGGCTTACAAGTCATTAACCATTACTTTATTGGTTATTTTTACTTTTTCTATTTTTTCACAACCCTTGTTTGTTGCAGTATGTCAATCTAGCTGTGTTACATTTCTCAGTCCTAAATAGAAATGGTCATATAGATCTTCACTGGCGAATGCAATTTACCAACTCACATGAGACCAGTAAAGCCCACTAGAATTGCTTGATCATGACTTGATCTAAATTTTCCAACTGGTCTAACATGTTTCTTTATTTGGACATATTTTTAGCTAATGTCCTCATCAATAGTTCAATAGCTCACGTTCCGTTAATCTATATTGACAAATCATTTCATCTGGTTAAGAACGTCATTCAAACAACTAATATTGGACCAAGCATTTCATGGTTCACTTTTTACCAGCTTGGTGGCTGGGATTTGTCAAAAAATTTCTGGGAACCCCTGTAATACGGACAATATCAATCAATATACTCAGATTGCCTTTACAGCTATGAACAGCAGGCATTTTACTAAACAAATTGAAAGCTGCAGAGTAATGGTTATAATAGTATATGAAAAGAAATATAAGCAATAATAAAGCTTATTTTAAGGTGAATATATTTGTATGACCAATTAAAAACATGAACAGCACTAAAATAATCATAAAACCATTTTATTCTTCAATCCACCGTATATTCTAATCATCTGATTTACATAAGCATATTATATTATTGCAACTAGTAGGTAGATTAAAGAGTCATATATAAGCTTAGATCGGTGTCTCTTTATTTGTCTTTTTATTTTAAATTAATATGGCAATAACGTGTTTGATTTTCTGTTGTTTATGCATTATTTGCCAATCACAGCTTATTTTGGCTTCCTGACAGAAATAATTATGCCGTAAATATAAAATAAATATATATTGTCTTACACACAGATATAAACCTTGAATGTCAAATATATATTTATTATATCTTATATACAAAAATAAACCTTAAATGTAAACTTCAGATGCACCACATTAACAATAACTTCGAATTAAAACACTTCCTAGGTAAGCAATTATTTTTTAGCTGGATGTACAGTAGCAGAAGTAATAATAAGATAATAAAAGTCACCTATATATATATGCCTAAATGTACATATATGTTTGCATACATATTCTGTTACTATTCGTCTATGTATCAACATTAAAGAAATAATTCAAATACTCTTCAGTGAATCAAAACTATCTATCTTCCCCAATCTCTGTGGATATCAGCATGTGTAATCATCATCTTACCCATGTTCAAGGTACCAGCTGCCTATTGAAAGCTGAGAATTTTGAATAGAAACTCTGTTGGAACTAAGTTATTTACTATGCTTAGATGGATTATTCGTTGTTACTTTTATCATGGTTCTGACATCCAGTTATAGGTACCTATCAAGGTCAATAAGAAGTTGTTATCAAACTACTGGCCAATGACGTAGTGGTAAAGCATTTCTTTCACACAATAAACCAGTTTGAAATTTAAATATATACTTATTTGGTGTTTTCACTAGACCCATACTCGAAATAGTGCGATGTTTCTAACCAACTCAAATTCTGCATACACATCCAATACTAATAAAAAACACGCAAAAAAAGCCTATACTAGCCTATATGACAACAAGTAGTAATTAAATAAATAATCATAACTATAGTTAATTTGCCAATGTTGTATATGTAGCTATATTTGACAATTTTTTCATTCGTAATATTAAAGATTATTCACATACTTGTTAATATTTACCCGATCTATATTTATAAAGTTCAGGTGTACCAGACACAAGGACTATTTTTTAGAGGGTTTATTTTATTATTTTATATTATAATAATATACCTTCCTTCCCTTTAATACGTTATTGTATTAACATTATTAACCCCATGTTATTTTATTGTTGATTTTTATTAATTTTAAAATATAATTATAGTTATACATAGGTTAGTAATACATTGCCCTTACATAATTATTAGTATTATAATTTTTTCAAAGCAATATTCAACCCATTAACAGCAAACTAAAACCATTCTATATATCTGTACACAGCTTCATACATCGCTTCAGATATCCTCTTTCTACTGCAAGCAGTAGTAATCTCTGGAGTCATGGAGAAAGATTCTATGTCATATCTATTCTGTTACCCAAAAACAAAGTCAAATAGTAAACAAGAAAATAATTATAATCTCTTACAAAACCTTCCGTTACTTTTACAATGAATCGCTTTTTAAAATCAATTGGCTAACTAGTCCTGCTATAATTAAAACTGAAATATTTAATATAGACAATATAGTGGTTTTGACACTGGAAAAAGCAGAGCGGAATTATGGATATATAGTGGAGAAATTATAAATATGTTTTACAATTACTAGTATCGATGTTGGTGAGTAGTTTCTAATTATAAAACCAAATAAAATTATATATTCGCATTTATGATCGTATATATATACATATGTATATAATTGTATTTATAATTATAATTAGGATTATATAAATAAATACAAAATAAATAAATATAAACACGGCTTTGCAAATAAGATCAAATGATGGAATAAAAAAAGGAAATAAAAAGCAGAACTACAAAAACCACAGTAAATAAAAATACGTACAAATGCTCCTAAATTTATACGTACATAAATATACATACCACATCTTATCATATCATATCCTACTATTTACAAAAAAAAACAAAATGTAAAACTAAAGATAGGAGAGGGAGGTGGCGGAGGAAGAGAACATAGAAAAAAAAAATGAAAAGGAAATATCTACCAGGTGGCATAACAGCATAGTCGTCTTTGATGTGTAGTAAGTTAACTATAGCCATCTTTCCAGCATCAGATATAGCATCCTCTACAGTATGACCCACACCTAAAGGGGAGATAGATGGATAGAATAGATATCTACACGAGCACCTGTGATTGCATTGCCGTATACACACTTATATGTATACATATACTACAAATAATAGTATATACATATATAACTTGTTTGAAGGTATATAAATAACTAAGGAGACAAAATAATAATTAAAAGGTAAATCAAAAGTAGGTAAAGCAACGAGGTGGCAAGAAAAAAATACGCTGAATAAATACCTAGGTAGGATATAACAATATATTAACAAGTGAGTAATACAACGGCATAAAAAAACAAATTACACACAGCTGTAGGGGAATGTGCATGGAATCCAAGTATAAAAAGCTAATAGAACATACCTTGAGCCATATTTTGGTTATTGCAAAAGGCAGCCACTAGATAGGTAGGCTGGAAGGAGGAACGGCCTGCTTCATTTACAATCCTGTATGACAGTACGTTAGTATGATGGTACAATAATATGATGGTGTGATGGTAATTTAGAATGCATGATAATGTAGTATTATGTATAATAGGTATTATAGTGTACATGTATGATAGTATGTATGAGAGTATGTATGATATAGTAACAATCGCACTTAACTAAAGGACTAAAGAAAGGACAACTGGACGACAATGAAGTCTGTATAAACTATCCAGTAAAGCATAAGGTCACCCCACGAGTCACCAGTCACCAGTCCCTACCCCACCTTCTCAATCATTCAGTAAAATATATATATCAGCTGGTAGCACATACACAAGGGTGCCTGTTTACCTACATGCCACTCGGAACACATATCCCCTCCCTTTTTTTCTATTGAATTATAACTCTCTTTCATCTTTTCAAAAAAATTGGTTTTTATTTTAATCTCCTTCTCTCTTCATCTTTTCTCCCTCTGGGGCACGTCCTTCATCTCCACTTTCCTTATAGGTCTTTACACCTTACCCTCCTCTGGGTATAATTATGATATTGTCTATCCATATCTCCCCCTTTTAAGAGTTACGTTACTATGAGTGTATATATGATATATGTGTGTATTTATACCTCTCTCCTATTTCTACATCCATACAACTTACCTATATTCTGGATAAGATAATCCTTTCTCTCGACATACCTGACCGAACACTCTTCCCCCCTTTTTTATTTCCATTGTATCTTTTAAATCGAGTCTATTAAGAATTGACACTATAGTCTCGCTTAAAAAGCCTCGAGTGACTATCAGGCCCTATAGAATGGATGTAAATATATGCCGAGTTAGTATGGGTTAGTATATAATGATGTTTTAATGCTTAGTTGTTTTTGGTGTTATATTTCTTTCATTTGCATATATATACTTATATTTATATGATCTTTTTAACTTATAAGATAAAGATTAAACAAAGAAACAACAAATAATGAATTGAAGTAAGCAAGTAAATGTAAGTACAGGAATGACAATAAAACCTAACCCTAGTCAATTAACCAACCTACCCTCTCCTGATACAAGGCACCAACTATAGCTACAAAGGCACGTGACGCAATCTCTCCTTTCTCTTTAGTCATCCTTAGATCTCGTTCTTTTTTATATTTCTCTTCCGCTTTGGCTTTTCTAAGTTTAGGCATTGGTTCTTCCTCTATCTTAGACTGGGTGTAGATATATAGAGATGTAGAAATGAAAAATAAATAAAGGGAGAGAGAAACAGGGGGGAGGGGGTGGGGGGCGAGGTGCAGATAAGAATGGTATACATTTTAGGTATATTTTCTAGTATCAGTTTGAATAGGATACTTATTATTTGTGATACAACAATCTACAAATACTAGGGCAGTAGATAAAGAGTACAGTATATACTATATTAATGATAAAAATGGAGAGATGTAACTATGTATAAAACAAATGGGTCCATCCATACACACATACATGAAAACCTAGCAAGGTCCGCACGTATACACAGATGTAAACCTATATTCTATATCCTTTCCTTGCACTATCTACACACAAATACCTACCTTAAAACGCAAAAGTCCTCTCAACCCAAAGGCATCTGCAACCTTCAAAAATACACCGTCCCCTTGCAAACTGCGGGCTACCTCAGCCTGAATTGTATATAACATATCTGGGTAACGGACAACTAGGTACTCTTGGAGAAGAAGGTCTGTGATATACTGGCCTGTATTTGCATAAATGTGAGAGGGAGGGAGAACAAAATGAAGGGATAGAAGGAAAAGAGGAGAAAGGAAGATAAGGAGGAGGGAAGAAAGGGAGATAGGGAGGAAGAAAGAAAGTGAGCAAGGAAGGACGGGATGAAGGAAGGAAGGACGGGATGAAGAAAGGGCGGTAGAGATGCGGTAGGTGGGTATGTGTGAGTGAGTTCCTATATATTCAATTGATCCTAAAGAATACAATACCTCGTTGATTATATATATATATAACAATTTTCATTTTTGTTGTAATTGTTAAACTAGCTTATATATTTTGCTGTGAGAGAAGGAAAAGTAATGGATGTATAGAGACATAAAGATATAGAAAAGTATATTAATATCAAAGAAAAAAGTCATGAAATAAAAATTGCAAAGAAATAGTTGTGATAGAGAGTGGTAAAATTAAGATGCCATATTGTATTGTACACTATTGTATTCTAGTGGTGATAGGATGTAGCCCCTTGGTGTATGCTGTGCAATTTCTTACTGTACCATATATGAATGTGACTTATTGTTCTTGTATATGAGTATATTATATACTTACTAAAGTGTAAATAGGCTTAGGTTAGTAAATTAGGGCGCGTATGTATGTATGAGTGATGGTATGTATGATAGTGCGTATAATAGTATGTATGATAATATTGTATGATAGGATATATATATATGACTATATATGCAATCTTATAAGTATATTAAACTACAAACCTACCATCTCTACAACTACATTCTTTTACCTTTTTGTATTAGTTTAATATTATTATTCACTTTGTCATAGGATTCATCAGTTAAAGCAGTCATAAGTAATTCAGAGGAAATATCTTCCCCTAGCCGTGCGGTTAAGACTCTAACCTGCGCTTCAAAACTGGGCTCTGGTATTTCCTGAATGCGTCGTAGTATGTATTTGTGTTTGTATTTTTATGTGTATTAGTGGAGAGAGAATGTTATATACGTATGCACTTATCCAGGTACATACATAACACAGTGTATGATTAGGAAAAGAAGTATATGTAAGTATATACATCAACACAAGTTTAATCACAAACAAAATTCATTTATATGAATGTATATATGCATGCATATATGTATTTATCAGCAGAGATATAATGTATGTACTCCTTCCTTCCCCTATTTTGTATTATTCACAGTATAGTAGAAAAAATATCACTTCATCTCCGGTAGATGTAGACATTAAAACACACCTGCATACAAAGTAATGTAATGTAAAGGTTATATACACTATTTCCATATAATCAATTCCTTTCACCTACGGTTAGATGTATGTCCCCTGTAATGATAATTCAATACATAGTTAATAATATTTTTATTCTTTATATAGTTATTATCTACGCTCACCTCTGGTTGCTCCTTTGGCGGTTGCTTAGGTCTTGTTGATATTTTTTCAACCCCTTCCACACCAAACGCATAGGCCGGCTGTTTTGCAGCATAACAACGAGCTACGAAGCACAGAGGAGCTATATATGTTTAGAAAAGAATTAAGAAATATTTAGTTAGTTGTCATATATTGAGATGCAATAGGTGCTATTATAATAGCAGAAATATGGCAAGCCAGGAAGAATCAGCTGGATTCAAGACCACATTATATAATCATATATAAATATTATCTGAAGAATAGGTTGGATAGGGGTGAGATTTGGTTTGGTTTTTATAAAAAATTATTTTGAGGTTGAGTAAGGAAAGGTGTGTTGTCCAAATAACCATATTGCAAGATATTAATCAGGAAGTAATTAATTATTCATAAACATAATTATATATTAATGGATGACTTAGTGGGACGTGAAAGGACTTTTGTAATTACATGTATGTAGATGTAGTCATGTTATTTTATGAATGTTCATGCGCTTTTTGGTATTAGTTGACTTGAAAATGGATGTCTACCAGGAAGGTTGGATAGGGCTAAATACGTTTCTGCAGGGGTGCTGCCCTATATATACATATTCTTTTAAATTTGCTACTGATTTGTGCTTGCTAGTTTTGTCTTATGTTTTATTTATAGAGGAGCACATACCCGCAGATGTGCGACACGCAAGTGCTAAAGCGGACCGGGTTTGCAATAGCCTAAACATTTTCTTTTACTAGTTGCATATAAATATATGTATATGTAAATATACTTTGATGTAGGAATGCAAGTGATAAGACGATACTAGTATAAATAAGCGCGTATAGAAATAGTGTGGTGATTTGGAATTGCTGTATGACGTCTTTGATATTATTTGGACCACTCACAGTATTTTGTTGTATTTTTAACACTGGGTTTAGATCTTCACGGCAAATAATATGCCGTAAGAAATCTAAACAGAAGATATAAGTGTTCCTATTGGTTAGATAAAATTTATTCCATCATTGTTTATTCAAATGGTATGCGATCGCTACTTGACATTTAGATCCGTTGATTCTTGTAAAAATGTTAATCTACAAAATATTATATATTTAGTCAGTCATATATCAGCATAAAAAGAAATACTTACATTTTTTGATATTATTTATTTCAAAAATATCATTATTTGCTGCCATGTGAGCCAAAGCTTGAAACCAAAATGGCAAGAGCTTTCATAGTTAGGCCCTAGTCATCTAATCAAATACTAGTCGAATATTAATCGATGTATTTTATTCTTTATATTAAGTTTGTGTGCTGATATATCAATATAGGACCAACAAGACAAACGACACACATGTGGTATTATTTTGCCTTTATCAATATGATTATAACAAAAAAAAAAAAAAAAATAGAGTTCCACCCAACATTTTCTGCTCTGACATATTATAGTATTTCAGCTTGTTTTGATGTCAATCAAAGCATAATTTTACCAGAAAATTACCAGAAAATGATACGTATTTAAGAACATGGTATACCTTTTTGAACCTGCATAAAAATTGAAATTGCTCCCAGACTAGTATATAAAGCATGAACCAAAAATAATATTTTTTGGTTTATCACAATTTTAATATCTTTCCTTGAGTTACATGTATCAGGACCATTAGTATTTAAAATGATCGTCGGTAACTACCACAACTATTTCTATGAAAACCTTTCTCAAAAAATAATTAAATGTTTTTTTTTTTATTCAGTATAAAAGCAGAAGTTTTCTCAGGCAATCATGGTGCCTACTAGTTCTTTGACGTTTTTAACTTTGATTAATTAAATAGGAATTAAGCTCCATTTCATATCACCTTACGTAAATGATTTAGTGTTTCAATTAATGTTAAAAGCCAGACACCTTTACAAGATAATGTATATATATATATTGTAGAATAGCTGTTGAATATTAACATTTTATTAATTGCTTTTTGCAATAATGCTTTATATTATATATGTTTTTAAAATAAATATATGTCCTTTATCTCTATAGAAAATCTCGATGTTTGTTATAACAAGACTTTTTATGATCAGCCAAACGTTTATTATATGTATAATATGGTATACATGCACAGTGACTAAATAAAATTGATTCATTTTATTTATTTCCATTTTATTAAAAATAAATCCTAGTCGCTAAGTACTGCTTATAATGCCAATAATCGATAATAACAAAGTCTCCTAAAAACATAAAGAATCATATTCTTTCAAATAAGAACATCTAAAGTAAAATCATAAATCATATATACAAGCAGTGTAATAATGCTCTGCACCCCGGCTTCTTTTTGCTTAATGTCATACATAATGAAGACTGTTCGAGTAAGCCTCTGTGAATTAATCACGCTAGGCCTTTGCGTTTACATAACACATTTAATATATTGAGTAGTGTTAGAACCCAATTGCTCAACAGAGTTGTTACAGCTTATTTATTTATGTTGCACAACAATTAACTGCAAATTAACACATGGTTTGGCCGACGTTCTGATAAAAAAACGGATCATGAAATAGTCAGTCTGATATTAGTTAATAGCATAACTTTCTTAAACAGGATAAATTGATTTGTCAATACATAGATGCAAGCACAAATATTAAGGAATTAGCTAACGAAACATCTAAATGAGGATCCAATAGTATAAACTTTTATTGAGATAACATTAAATAATTTTACTGGGCCTCAGTGATCATCTATGAATCGTATTAGCCAATAAGGATCTTTACAATTGGTCCCACTTATATTAATGAATACGGCTATGCGGATGTTATTTTTTGGTTAACATGTGCAATAAACAATGGTCAGGAAAAGATTAAAAAAACAAAAACAACTAATAGTAAACATTGTCCTTGTTTGTCGATATTACTGTTTAATTTATGTTCCTTACGTTTTTTTTTTGTATTATGTCTACAGTTGTTAACGAAGGTGAAGTATATAATCCAAATACTTTACTAAAAGGGTAACTAGTTGAGTATGGCATTGATTTTTCTGATAGTAATACTTTGACTATATACACAAAACCACAATTACATTACAGTCATTATATATACAATACATAGCCAAGTAAGAAGCTAAAGGCATCTATTAATCAATGAAGAGAAATTCAAGAGCAGCTATCTAGAGCCTTAGACTGTTCTTTACCGGAGGACAACAGCCAGATATAACTCAGTACAACAGATACTAGTTTTATTTTCAGTAAGTAGAATAATTATTCATGCTATGTACAACATAAAAGCACGCAATTTTGACTTTTGTGCATTCTAGTTACACCAAATAAAATTTATACTAATAAAATTTGGCTGTTTACAATTATTTATGATAAATGGGTATTACCAAAATCATCATAGCCTAAAACCCAGTGATAGATCAGATATATATGTTAACATTTAATACTATTTACAGCTTAAATGTATTGATATAGTTTAAAACAATCTTAAATATTTCATGAACAATATTTAACACGTTACATATTACATCTTATTATTTTATGCAGAACAGGAATTTTTTCTTTCCCATTTAAATTAGTATTCTTTACATATAAGCCTATACTCTATAAGGATACCCAAATAAACAAAGAGGCATAATTCATTGATATATATATGACCTGTATATAATACAGCTAATAGGGGTTATTATATTCCTAGTAATGTTTTAAAGACTGAGAACAGTTATAGTCTGTACATAAATAATCCACAGTTATAAACTCAGCTTAGCCTATTTTATTAAGATAAGAATATTAACATTTTGAAGCACTTATTTTTATTATAGTATTCATAAAGACATTGAAAACCTTATTAATAAATAATTTCACTAATAAAACATAAATATTTATTCATATCTATAAAATATATTTCTAGATTATTTTGGGTAATATTAATTACATACTATATCATTATTATAAGTTATATGTTTACGTTCAAATGAGGCCACCAGACTAGTTCAATTACTTTACTAACCATGATGCAATACGTATTATTTAAACGTGTATGTTTTTAAATAGTACAGTAACGTCGCACATAAAAGCCAATATAGTGAATGACTACGCCTAATTTTGTTATATTACAATAACTTATTACAAAAAATATTTTTGAAACAGATTGTTAACAAAGGTATGTAATTTCAATGAGGTGAAGGAATTGGCCCAAATAATAATACTTAAGATAATATCATGGTTTATTAAAATGTAAAAAATAAGTTAAACTAAATGGGCTATCAATGAACAAAAAATAAGCAGGAATCAATTACTTTATAAATATCAAAATCTTCGTTGAATCTAATAGAAAACTGGATATAGATAATACCTAGGCAAATTTCAGGTAATTGCATATGCCTGCGAATGTGCTAATACACATAAGTCAAATAACAGATATAACTATAATTTAAGCACTATAGATACTTATATATACTTGATACATAGGGTATAAATTACTCATTCGTGACTGGTTAAGCATGTACTGGCAATTAAAAATGCGTTACAATTTACATCATAGGAAGGTAAAAAGTGAGTTCAAATATAAATGTGCTTATAGTAAACAATAGATGGTCATTATAACAATGTTAAATTTTAGATCAATTGAAGATGAGCCAATAAGTCAATCACTATTGTCAGAAAAGAAAAGTTAAGGTTACACAACTAACCAAACTTATATATACTCAACAAAGACATATAATTTGAAAACTATAATTAGTTGTCAAATGTGCAATAATTTCTGTTAAACATGTAATCTTTCGTGGTTCATATACAACAATAGTTTATTAAAATCTTTTTATGTGCCCAGGGAACCATTTAGTTTTTATTGAGGTTCAAATAGATTAAAATCATGTATGATCAGGCAAAATCCTATTAGTACACTATTCACAAGTCAAATCCCAGTATCATAACTTATGCAACCAACCAGCAACGATTACTTGATGCAAATATGTATATGTGCACTCTAATATATTTTTAGATCCAATATTATCCTTACCCATCCGCTATCTGTTAGGACTAAGAATTAGGATAACCCTATAACACTAACATAATGTAACATAATCTAACATACTATTATAATATGTTAGATTATATTGTACTACATTATATTACATTATATCATGTTACATCACATTTCAACATAACATACCATAACATAACGCAGCATTATATTCTATTATATTATATTGTCTTGCATACTATCATATACTTAAATCCGTTTAGATACCCTGGGTGCAAACGGTTTTTGTTGTAGTTATTTATTTATCTACTTCACTGATTTTGCTTCCATATTTTTTTTTTAAAATAGGCATCTATAAGTTTTGGTCAATTACTTTTTTTATAGAAAATATGGTTCATCTTAGTATGCCCTGAAGCCTCTTGTTATTCCGGTGAAAACTCGGTTTGTTCTCATCTGCAAATTAAATTAGCAATCGTAAATATGTGATTGTTGATCAAAAACGTGACCCGTCGTCTTTTAGGCCAATAATATTATGGATTAATACTAATCTCTAATTAATTTTGAAAATCACAAAAGTATTTACTAGACGAATAAGTAAATAAAGGGGTGGGCTAGTGTATAGCAAGCGTGTATAGTTATCTATACTGCACTTCCCCGACTGACCGACAGGGATATATTGAGCATGGATGCTTCATCTTTTGAAGCACTGCTGTTGCAGTTGAACAGCCCCATGGCTGATAAACGTGGGGAGGCAGAAATTCAGTTGGCCCAGCTACGACAGAACCCCGATACTCTGTTGCAGTTAATGGTCAATGCCTTGCTTCTTGCCCAGGATCCTCTAGTAGGTGGAAGAGAGGGCATGTGTGCATACGTAGATACATATACGTATATGTATGTATTGTGTCGTGTAACATTTGAGTGAAACAAGTAGAATGTATATCAATCTTTATTATACGGATGTTCCGACTGGGAGTTTGGTGTATAGGATATCAAAGTATTAATCTAACATTATTAATCTAATAAATAGTAAAGGATATCCGACCACACAATGAGAGTGAGACAAGAGGATTTTCACTAGAATTTATGGTCCAGAAAGGAGAAGACATAGATAAATAACATAACAAGAGAGAGAAATCAGAAAGAAAGAAGGAAGGGAGTGGGGAAGAGAGGAGGGGGGGAAGGAAGAGAGGGAGGGAGGGAGGGAGGATGTGGAGTGTAGGCCTGGTAGAAGGATAAAAAGAGAGTGAAATAAAAATAAAAAATTGCCTAAGAAGGGCGAGAATGTGTGTCAATGGAGGAGCTTGATCTATAAATAACGGGTATGCACATATAAGTAGAGTGTGTCTATATATTATATAATGATAGAGTTTATACATATTTGAAATTTACCATTTACTAACCCACCCACCTCCCCCTGCCCTTCCTTCCCACACCCAGGTCAAGGAGTGTGCCTGTGTTTACTTTCGCCGAGTATTCCTATGTTATCCGGACAGTGAGCCACTTCTGTGGACCGTCGTATCTGAGGTCTTTATATTTTTATTTCTCCCTTTCCACTCTTTATTTCTCGTTTTGCCTCTCCCTCTACTTATATATTCTTTATTATCTCTACATATCTACTTTTAATCTATTTCACCAGGAAGTGTTTTTGCAGACACTATACACTTAGTGGTAGATTAATCTAAATTGGTCTTATATTGACAAAAATTATTATCAAAATTTTAATTTGAATGGTAATTTTACTAGAAGTTTTAATAGTATTTTTAATGGTAAATTTAATAGTGGTTTTAATAGTAATCTTAAGAGTGGCTTTAAGAATGGTTTTAATAGTAGTTTTAATGGTAGTCTTAATAGTGGTTTTAATAGTGGTTTTAATCGTACTTTTAATGGTAATTTTAATAGTAGTTTTAATAGTAGTATTAATAGTGGTTTTAATAGTGGTTTTAATGAGTGATTTTAACAGGCCTCCGGGATTTAATTAGGGTATTTGTTTACATAGTGGTCTGTATATTTATGGTGTTATTCCACTTATCACTGGAAAGGCTATAATGAATCAATACCTACTAACACGTTTCATGCAGTGAGTTAAATAATTATACCGTGATCATATGCCTGTATCTATATAGGCATATGCATATACATACACAAGTTTACTCCAACTATACACAGAGATATGTGCGTATGCATAGACATCCATAAATACACCTATGCACCTGTATATCTCACATTCCCCTCTTACATACCCATATGTATATGCATGAATGTGACAGAGAGGAGGGTATTGCATGTAAGTTATATATATATATTATCCACTATATCCCTATATCCCAAACCATACCATATGGTTGTGTATAGACAACATGCCTATACCAATACTCTCTCTTTATCTGTATTATTTAAATCAAATAAATATATCTCTCTGCAATTCTCTCTTCTCCCCTCTGTTTTCTTTTTATCTCTTATTTCCTTCCTTCTTTCTCTGCTACAGTCTCTTGTCCTCCCTACTCTTTATCTTCCACCGTGTTTCTATCCATAACCATTTCCTTATTTAATATATTTAATATCACCTTCTTCTTTTAGAGTATTAGAGCTAGTGCCCAATATATGCTCCTAGAGGCCTTGCAGACTGAACAGCAACCGTCAATCAGGAGAAAGATCTGCCACTGTGTGTCCACTATTGCGAAAAGTACGTCTTATTTCTCCTAATTTTAATTTTAAATTTTATTCTAATCTTAAAGAATAACGCGCAGTACCAAAAATAGCTTGTAGTAGCAAGGCCATAGATTATAAGGGTATTTTAGGTTTGAAAAGTTTCCAATGGCTATGCAGCTCTAAACGATCCCTCTTTATCTACTGATATTATCCTGATACTCAAGCATATTTTCTTGGTATATCGAGGTTTCTTATGTAGTAATGTTAGGGTAGTAGTTCTTTGGGCCATAATGCCACACTGTGCCATAATTATGCTTATGATTACAGGTATTACTATAGCCAATCAGTTAGCCGATTGGTTTATAGGGTTAATGAGTGTATCTAATTTTTATATAAGGACTATTTATATATTTACATTGATCTATATTCTTCCTCCAATCAGTTCTAGGCGATCCTCTTTCAGAGAAGTGGCCGGAACTACTCCCTACCCTGTTCCAATTGGTCCTTACACCTGAGGGACCACAACAAGCCAATGCCTGGGTGGTTGCCTTAGAGCTATTGGGTGCCCTGCCTACCATATTTGGTGATAATCTGCAAAAATATGCGGAGATGATCCACAGTCTGATGACCAAGGCCATGACGTCAGTGCTCGTGAGCCCCTTGGTATGTGATAGGAAGGAATAGTTGGGGATGTGTATGTGTATTTGTATGCGCATTCGTATGTATATGCGTATATGAGTGTGTATATACATGCGGATGTTTATATTATGTGTAGGCATATATGTGTGCATTGTTTATTGCATCTCTGATCTCATTCTCTCATTCTCTCTAGCTTTAAGGGTTATTTTTTTAGAAGTAATGTATGAACAATTGTGCAAATTATATATATACAGATATACACGGAATGTATTTTCTCAGTTGAAGCCTTCATATATATATTAACACTTACATGCAAGCATACACACATACATATACATACATGTATACATACATACACACACATATACATACATAAATACATACATACATACATACTATTACATATATATATGTATTCATACTCTCATACTATTATACTGTCATCCCATACACATATACATATATAACTAAAGACTGACCTACATATATATCTTCTTACATTAATACGTACCATTCATTGTTATAGTATCTCCCATCATCCATAACTAAACGAACCCTATTCCGTCTCTTCCTCCCACACCCCTCTCTACATATAGGTAGCTACCCATGCGATTGAAGCCATATGCGAGTTGTTGCTATGCATTGACCTATATAAGGAACAGAAGCCATTTGCTGATCTTATTGTTTTCTCTGTAAAGGTACACATAAAATTTTACCATTTTAGCTTATGCAATTTAACTATTTTAATTGGATATATTAATTAGATAAGGCGAGTTATTAGCTGTTTAATTAGAAGTAGCCTGTATCAATGAGGTAAATTATTGGATAGAAAGGTGTTTGATTAAGCACTATAATATATATTTATATGCATGCACTTTCATATAAATACTTCTATATAAATTTACCTCTAATTATATAATTATAGGAAACAATTATAATCCCCGGTCCACCCAATCAAACACACCGATGAACAGATACGTCAATATATTACCTCATACAAATTTTGAGACAATTATATCTTACCTAACCCTCTAATATCTGGTTGTATTTATTTATTTTTTGTTTTTTCCCTATGCTCTCCTCTATCCTCTTTCTCTTTTCCAACCCCTCACTACTATTTCTTACTAGGTAGTGGAACATTTGTATAGTGTCAACGATAAGGAGTACCTACCACGGGTATTGCAAGCACTAACTAATCTAGCCACCGACTGCCCACGTCTGTTTGATGCTTGTGGTTCTGACGTTATCTGGGTGTGTGTGTGTTTTGGTATGTGGTTGTGATGTGTATATGTATAGATGTTGTAAGATATAGTAATATAAGCAGTATATGATATAGTAATATAGGTAGTATAGGATACAGTATTATAGGT
>NAOQ01000518.1:0-15438 GCA_002751075.1 Ichthyophonus hoferi
TAAATGAATATAAATAATATTTAACTGCAATTCCACTGTGTTGTATTGTGTATGTTAATCTGTCACTAAAGTATTAGAATAAACAATTAATGTATAATTGCACATGATGTAAGAATTGTAATAATAAAATCTTATGTAATTAATTGTAAGAGAGATTTTAACAGCCCCCTCACCTGGGCCACCACCAGACACATCAAGAGGACTCTCTAAAGTTTTAGCCAATGAGAGAGGGCTGCAAGACCGTCAACTCTGAAGGAACAAATGGTACAGCCCCAATTAGTTGACAGCAGGTGGGTCATGTAATGATTGGTTCATTTTCAGTTTTGTGAATGACGTCTTTACTCAGATGATATGATTTGCAAATATACATTAACGGAATGTGAACGATTCGATAGATGTAAGGCATTAGAGAAAAATGCGCCTAAATTAGGGCACGTACATTAGACTAATTGGTGAAATTAAGATCAAGTTATGAACAAGAAATTTATTGGGCCTCATAGGACTCCTGATCAATAAAGATCTATCCCGTTTCCATTTAGATCGAAATGTGGAATGTAGTATATTGACATCTGCGATGAACTAGAAGTGCAAAAGGATAAAAGGAGCATGAGCAACTAATAAAAACACCCACGGATAATGATGTGTAAGCCATTCTAAACTGTTTCAAAATTGCTAAACACTGGTGAATAAGTAGGTTCGATCTTGGCCTGGATAATAATTAGGCCAATTCTTATCATATCATAGTATACTAGTATACTAGTATTATGAACACTATTACATCAATAAGAAAAAGAGTTAATTCACCATCTAAATAAGGTATTGTAAGCCAATAGTATTTAAATATTGTAGTAAGATTAGATAATTCTAGTGGGCCTCTTTGACCCTTCATGAGTCGGATTAGCAATGAACAAAAAAAAAAAAAAAAAAAAACGCAGTAAGCCCTTTAGTTTTAACACATTGTTTTATTGGTTTCACGTGTATTAAGATAAGGGTTTCATATAAGACTAAACTACTCCATCGACGACTCAAGGTGGTAGAGTTATTTTAATAGCGCGGAAATTCTTGCTAAGGAATTTGATATAAATCGTAAGGACATCAGGTGATCATCTAAGGGAACATTTAGTGGTCGTAAGACACTTGAGTGTTACGCTAATCCTGTTAAAAGATCTAAGAATGTAGATGATAGCATGAGAGTATGTTTTATTTCTATAGATATTGTAACAATAAACTGATAAATCAAACTAAATCGATCTTATCACAAGTACATGGAAATAATACCCAATTAGAGCGATATGATATTATTATACAACTGTCGGTATTAGCCAACAATATCCGGCTCAATTCAATGGATGAAACCCTAAATCAGCCAATACAATATAGGCCATAGGTAGAAAGAGTAGCACTAGTTACTTTGCATCTGTTTCATTATGTATATGTAGCTATATTTGACAGAATTGATGACCTATTCATTTATTATAAAATGTAGTTAGGGTTATCCCATAATATATCATATATAGATAGACAAAGATAAAGTACAGATTATGTTAGATAGATAAAGATAAGGTATAGATAATGCTAGATAGATAAAGATCAAGTATAGACTATACTTAGATATACATAGAGACAGGTTTAAGTTGCACTATCATTTTGGATTACGTACATAAGCTAAGCGATAAAGCGAAGTACAAAAAAAAATTTTCTCAATGATAAAGGACTAGCTCACAAATACGCAGTTACGGCAAATACGAAGTTCTTGTATTCGTACACAATTTTTTTTTTTGGATTTTATATTTACTAGACACATCGTTATTGTAACGTCTAATTTACCACTCGTATACGATAATCAGTCTTTGAATCGCTCACTAATTCAGAAGTCAGAAAACTGCTTACTGACATTCGATAGTGACAATACCGTTTATTTACATAACAACATAGCTCCACTCAATGATCGATTTCATTGTGCAATTTCCACATTCGTACCAAAGTGCATCAAAGCATTCATTCCTTCTGCGTTAGAACAAAGGTATAATTACTACAATCAGTTACCTAGAAAATTAGTTTATGGGTCTTCAATAGAACCTCTAACACAGCAACGGAGTATTGAAAACAAATCCGATCAAGTAGCTGTCATTCACACTGGCCAGCAAACGATAACCACTACCAGCAATACAATTGAAGATCCCGACAGTTGTGCACAAGTCAATAGAACTTACACAGATCTTCATATAAACAAAGTTTTATTATTATTACAATTCTGTTAACAATATATATGTATAATTCTCATTGATGGTTAGAAGATACTTAATCTGTATTTTACAATTATTGTATCTTATTGTCATGTCTAATTCTTTATTGGCACTTGAGTATAATAATCAGTGTTCTGATATTTTTCCTACTGAGAATATAGAGAATTGTTTAGTTATTTTCGATAGCAATATTAATTATTATAAACCCCATCCTTAGCTCCTCTCATTGATCGTTCACACTGTACTGTTACCATAACTGCACCCAAGCGTATTAAGGCAGGAGCCACTCTTCAATTTGTAGAAAAACACTTCAGACAGCCGAAGATAGAATTATCATACACGCCTTCTCTTACATCAAACTCACCTCAACTTTCTATTGAGAGCGGATCAGGGCTAAGCACCTTCTCTTTTGCTTACCCAGCAATAGATACTTCTAAACAACACCTATAATTAATATTATATGTATATAAATGTGTAATAAAGTTATAATATTAAGGTTTGATGCATATAAATATATCATAAAAGCAATACATTAATTAATGCTTAATTAGAGTTTCTAAAGCCTGCGGATGAGTCACTAGAACTACTGCAGATTGCTAGAGTTATTTATAATAAAGTTATTAAAATAATACCACTACTTGTTAGTTGAATAATATGTAGAAATGTTAATGTTGTATTAATATATATAAACAAATTATTGTATGTGTTGCATTAGCGTGATGTATAAATTGTTTTCCCCGTTGTAGTTGCTGCTCAAGAATCATAAAAAACTTGGGAATCATGAAATCACAGTACGTAATTGGTAATAGTAATGAATAACGTGATCACTCGTAATCATGATTTATAGTCACATTTTGATCTCATTACGGTTGTTTTCTTAAAAATTTCTACCTATAATAGTCAAGTGCTACACTGAACATGAATGAGATAATTACTACACAGGCTAAAATTGACAGTTAAAAGATTTTTTGATTTATGTTGATCACTATAACAAAATATTATTATAATGGCCATCCAATGGAAAATTGGAGGTAAATCTAATACTAATTCAGATGGGATTGTCATCTGTAAGGCAATATTACGCTTATCTAGATGGCTATTCTGTGGGATATAGCTCATAAAAACCTTTGGTTACAATGGACACTGGGGAAAAAAAGTGTAGACTTCTACTAAATAGTGAAGCCAATATGAACATAGCCATTACCCAGGAGACAATCATATAGGAGATACCGACAACCCCCAGGAGAATATTGATCATATTACTGATTTGAGAATACTACAACACTGTGTGCTGATTCAATCACTGAATCACAATGCAATAGTAACTACAGTATTGTAGTACATTGACTATAGCGCAATAAGATAATAACTATAACAGAATAAGAAAAGTACTACAATACAGTCAGATAATTGCGAATTACTACATTACTGAGATAATCACTTGTTGCAACTCAGCATTTTTCTACCCATCCATTTCCTGCAATAATATGCATCACTATAAGGTTTATTCATTGTAAACTCAACATAACAACAAAATACAAATTTAGTGACTTCTACTAGAGAGTGGAACTCATCTAAACATAACCATCACAGGCGATATTAACATGCTCCGCAAGATCATTAATTAGACCTCTGAATCACAATTCAATAACTATAAGTATGAAAACCATGGCACCCCTAATAGCTACTATGAGCATGTTTACATATAAAGACTGCATCTACAGTAGTCTAGGTGATGCAATAGAAATAGCTAGTAAGGGAAGAATAGCAAAAAATATGTCCTATTGAGGAGTTTTTTTAGGTTAACTTTTATTAGAACATACTGGAGACTGTATCGGTCACTATATAACACTACCTTACAAGGGGAATCAATCTTTTCCTCCTAACTACCTACTATTCAACCAACCAGATCTGGAGGATATTTTAACAGGGGTTTAAGACTGACTGGAACCATCCTCGAGAAGTTAATAAAATTTAAATTTAATATTTGGTTACGACGAAAATCAATAGTTGAATTACAGAAATAACTGATTTCCATATATTCTTAAGTCGAGGGGTAAAAACTTGCCAATATGGGTTGGCTACCTAGATTATAATACCCAATTAGTTGAGCACTGTTACTAGGGAGATGGCCAGTGACTGGATAGCAATGATAGTGTAAGTAATTACAGGGTATTAATTAAAACATAGGACAATCAATTATAGCAATCTAAAACTACAATGAGTACCAATACGATCCTATTGGATAGCACCCAGTCATATTATTCTCGAATGCCTAATGTACAAAAAACCAATGATAATTAAGCTATAAAAATAAAAATCGATTCTATTATTCCCTTTATCTCCAGGGCATCAAAATCCCGAAATCTTGAAGACACGTTCACAAATGAAAAGAAATATAATATGAAATTACGTGTACCATTGTACTATATTTTATTATTGTACCAATGTAGGATTTGATCAACTATGTTGACACTTTCCAATTGGACAGTCAATCTCTCCTGTGAGTGTATTGGTATAAAGTCAATATATATAATAAAATAAATAAAGAACAGAAAGAAACACATTGAAAAGGAAGAGGAGAGGAGAGGGGGGACCTCAGATTACTAAAGTGAGAGCTATCATTACATCGTCTGCATCTCATTCACACACTCGGGACTCTGACAGAAACACTGGCCATTTTAAAATTTTAAACCCTCGACCGCCCAAACTGTCGTGTTGGCCATTACCGACCCAACCACATCTTTGGTGGGCCAGCCATTTTCCGAACACTCCAAAAACACTTTTACACCATATATTTTCTAAAAAATTTAAAGCGAAAGATATTTGTTTGTTCTGCGACTTGTCTTTACAGTGATTGCTTGGTCAGACAGGAGGCAGCCACCAAGATTCACAAGCGCGTAATTTACGGCACTACAATCATTTTCGCCAATAATTGCGCGTTAACTGATCAAAACCCCCCCAAATCTACGAAAATTCAGGGGTAAACCGGGAACATGGATGAGAGACGGATGCTCGGCTATGATATTTCTTCATTGGACCCCCCCTCCCCCCCGCTTTTGGGTTTGGTTTCGGAGAAAAAAAATAGTGTAGGTTATGAGGTTTATATGAACTTTTAGGTGCACATAGACGGTTACGTAGTAGTAAATATAAAAAGGTATAGGTAAAGGCAAGTGAGAATGAACAAAGACATTACACTAACCTTAATAACCCCTGGCTTAACGCACTTCTGACTGATCGTCAAGATTGACACCGAAGACAATAGTAAACTAACTAGTTCAGGATTAAAGGGTTACATATAAATATTTATATAACACAATATTATCTATTACTATTATTGTTAGTAATAAATAAAAAAATGTAGCAAAAGACATAGCATGTAGCAATAGTTTTAATAACGTTACAAAATACAAGCGAGAAAAAGTGGAGAGTAGACAGAAAAGAGAAAGTTATAAAAGGGTAATAAAAAAGGATACCAAAATATGAGAATAACATAATGGAATAACACAATAAAATAAAATAATAAAAACAAGACTTTAGATAATACCATAATATAATAATATGACATACTACAACAAAATAGCCTAACACAACATGACAACATAATAACAATATAATAATAATAAATTAATAAAATTAATACAATATAATATAATAATCGCCTTAGCAATAAAATTTTATTTACGCAAATATGTCACGTGGATCATTTGGATATTCTATCGGGCCGGGTCAATCCAATGACGTCACACAGATTCAAAATCGATTCATTAACAGATTAGAAATAAATCATACTATATTTACTTACAGTTACTATATAATTTCCTATTTTAAACGTATTATATAATAAACATTATTACTAAAACAATATAATAATTTTTAATAACACATATAATTAATATTAACCATTAATAAAACACAATAGTATACTGCTGATGGATCCGATTACTATAAATAATGACATTTTGCGAATAATAATCTACATTTAAAATATAATAAAGACAGTTATTGGACAATTTCAATCATTTAGAGTGGGGGTAAACGGGGGTAATAGCACACGGTTACAGCCAAAGTACATCGTCAGTCTTATTTGTTTCCCTTTTCTTTCTTTCACTTCCTTCCTTTAGAAGAGAAACGCAAATATGAAATTGGAAGTGTGCACTTTCTCCGGTGGAAAGATCTACCCCGGCCATGGACGCCGTTATGTCCGTATTGACGGGCGCACTGCCATTTTCATGAACAACAAGTGCCAGAGCCTTTACCACCAGCGCAAGAACCCCAGAAAGATTAGGTGCGGATGGGAAAGGGAGTTGATGTTTTAGTGGGGGTTGTTTTGATTTGTGTTAAGCGATTGTGACGAGTGAGCTGGGTGGGTGGAGGGTGAAACAGGTATGAGGGGGTTTGTTGGTCTTTAGTGTGGGAGGATGTTCTGTATGGTGTATGGTCAGGGTTGGGATTATTGTTCGGTATGTTTTATTTTTTTTGGTTTTTGTTTTCTGATACAGAAGCCATGATATTTGCTATAGGCTGGACCTCTAGCATTTTATAATTTATAAAGAGTTAATATTAAACGGTGTTTGAGGGATCCGTTTGTTAATTCTGGTTTATAGGATGTCGCTTTTTAGATTCCCAGCCAGAAATATTAGTACAGTGTACCGTTCCATGTTATTGATAGTAAAGCACTGTATATTTTACTTTATCTATATTAAAGCACCTTACGTGCATTGAAAGTTATAATTGTTGACTATTTTTTGAGAGGGGAGGGACAGCCAAGGTTTTAATCTTAGCATTTATTAATTACTTCACTTATATCTTATAATTATTATAGTAAATTGTAGCATCATAAACATCAGCATTTCCTTTTCATAAACAATCATAAATTCCTCTACATGATTCTCCCCCTCCTAACTCTTTTTTTTTCTCTTTACAGCTGGACTGTTCTGTTCCGCCGTAAACACAAAAAGGGAACCACCGAAGAGATGGTTAAGCGTCGTTCTCGCCGCAACCAGAAGTTCTCTCGCGCTATTCAGGGTGCCACTCTTGAGGCTATTCTCTCCAAGAGAAACCAGACCACTGAGGTCCGCAAGGCCCAGCGTGAGCACCAGGTAAGATGAGATGAAATGGTTGCATGTTGCAGGCTTATTATAGTACCATGGTTGTGTATAGAATAGTGATATTTAGCAGTTGCTGTTTAGTCCATAATATTTTATTTTTAGTTTTAGCGTTACTTATTAGGAACTATGAAGTATATCTGCCAATGAGAGCTAAATTGCACAGACCTGTTCAGAAAATTATTTTTGAGAACCGCATTCCTTGAGGCACCTACTATACATGTCCATCTTTTCCCTCTTCTATTTTCAAGTACCTTGTGCTCATCACTTCATTTTTCCCTATAGGTCCGCGCTTCCAAGGAGAAGGCCAAGGCTGCTCAGGCCCTTAAGAAGACCCTTCCTAAGGGATCCAACGCAACCAAGGCTCCCAAGGTTGTCAAGGCAACTCAGGGCAAGGCTCCTCGTGTTGGCGGCAAGCGTTAAATGCTGAAAGCTATGCATTATAAAGTTGCAAATAGTACAATTATTAAAAGGATTGTGGTTTGCGTAATGATTATTGTCTTTGTAGGAAAATGATTTTCATTGTTGCATGTTATTGTAGATTGCTTTTTATAGGTCTTTTACATTTTCTTGTTTTAAAATTTTATGCTGTTCATTTTAGGTTAGGATTGTTGTTTTCAAGAAGGAATAGCATTGTTTATTGATTTATATTTGTGAAGAATTTTGGCCCTATATTCATGGTTAAAGAGTGTTACAGTTGTAGTAGAATATGGTCAATAGAAAGTTTATTTTATTTAAATGAAAATGTCACTATTGTTTGTTATATTAGCATTAGTTTGTATATTATATATAGTAAAATAAAGATCTTAATTTTATCTATTGTTTAAGTCTTCATTATTTTTTGTATTTTAACATACTTCTGATAATAGATTATCAACTTGCTGTGTTGGATCTTGTAATTAATATTTTTTAAAAAAAAACTAGTACTTTCCTATTAAGTTGATTTCTTTAATTAGAAGGTGTTTGCTTGGACTGTTTTTTAGTATAATATGTAAGATTTAGTAATTATATCAACCATGTTCTTCAGTATTGCAAGTGGCGAATTTAGAATAAGAGCTCTTACTTTTATGCAAAATCGAGAGTCCCTAATCCGTGTCAGGCAAAACTTCTTAATACTTTCTGTTGGAAATAAGTAGGTAGGATCATAACTGACCAATATCCATTTATAATTGAAGGAATACCAAATTAGAGGTGTTTAGAAAGTGTCCGTTTGCAATACACGGGGTACAGATGAGCTAAGACATTTATTGTTGAACAAGTCAACATATGTTGAAGAATATGCCGATAAGGATGATGACAAAACCAGGAGTGCAGTTATTTGGGCGATGGCCCAAGGCATCTAGAGAATCTGTTGCCATGATTTAAATAGAAATGATTATGTTACCGTTCATTGTAAACGTATAGCTGTAGGACCTCTGTCATTGGCTGGTTCAATCTTTATCGATCGCTTTGGATTGGCAGTTAGTACTAATCTGAGATATTCTCTAATTGGCGGGTTTAGATTGCACTAACAAATTTTTCCAGACCACATATGTAATAGTAATTGCCAATAATATTAAATGATTATAGCTACATGTAACGATCTTCAGTAGCTCTGGTAACTTGTCTACAGACTTCAAGAATTCCAATTAGATGTTGTTTAAGAGAATCTCTTGCTGGGTTAGCGATAGACACTGCGCTTAGCTCTGATCTGCTTTCAATAGAAAGATGAGATGAGTTCAATGTAAGTAAAGGTGTGTATGATGGTTCCGTCCTTAGCTATCTAAAGTATTCTTACACAAACGGAGGAGAAACTTCTGCCCTAATATGCTTAGATGCGTTTGCGGTAATAACACAGTGCGAACGATCAGCGAGAGGGCTAAGGCTAGGTGTATTTAATAGTTGTTATTACAAGGTATTTTGGAAATGTTTGAAAGATTTTAGAAATATATAAAATGATTTTAAAAATATGCTGAAGGATTTTTGAAATATGTTGAAAAACTTGCACCTTTTTATCTTCAAATTAGGAATTTTAAACTTCAATGTGAACCATCAAAATATTCAAATAAAATCAAAAACAAAGACAAGATAAATTTCTAGCTTTGAAAAGATAAAATTAAAATATCAATTATGAGTGGTCGGGTGAAAGAACCAATAGTTGCTATATATAAGTAATTCCGGGGAAGATTAAAATACTTATTTTGACCATTGAAAGATATAGAATTATATTTTGCAAAAAAGAAAAAACAAGTTAAAATAAATATGGCTAAGCAAAAAACTACAATCACGAGAGGAAGGTTTAAAAACATTATCAGGCTTTTAAATTTAGGAAGACCGTATTGGAGATCTCGACATTAAGAATATAAATCAAGCGAGTATTTACAAAATAAACAAGCAGAAAAATTTGTCAAAGTCACTGTTAACATTTGAAATGGTGTTTGCAAAGAAAGGAAGGGGGGGGAAAAAGGATAATAGTTCACTCTTGGAGAAAATCAACTCTTTTTATAGCAAGGACGATTCTCTCTCACATAAAGGAATACTGAAGAAACTCGAGGAGAAAGAGACATGCACGCTTCAATCCCCGTAATTTGCCAATAATAAAAGAGACTGAGCGGAATGAAAAAAAACCAATTAAAAGCCTCTGTTATTCTCACCCAACAGAATCGGGAGGCTAGAACACATTTTGCGAGAGAACTGCAGTAGGAGTCAAATAGAAACATCCTGTATCTCGACGAAAACTGACTCAAATAACACACATCCATAAGTTATGGGTATTTGCTGCCAAACCAAGATGCAGTGATAACCGTTCCAGCCAATGAGGGACAAAATATCTCTTTGTACGCAGTTATTTCTCGGTTAGGAATACAACACTATGTCTTACAGGATGGAGCTTATAATTCAAACTCATTTGTACATTTTTTAAAGGCAGAAAATCAGACCAGAATCTTCAGAGGAAATCCAATTTTGGCTATGGATAATTGCAGTATACAAAAAAGTGTGATAGTGAAGCAATATTTGTTAAGTTTAAACGTTGAAGTAATGTCTTTGCCACCATATAGTCTGGACTTTAGTCTAATTGAAAACCTTTTCTCCAAATCAAGTCCAACTTCAATTCAATTAGACCTAGAGAAACTCAATATAATCAGCTAAAAATATGCATCACATCGGTTTTGAAAAATCCACGAAACTAAAATCTAGATGAGTATTATGGTCATATGTGGCAAGCACTAGTGCGGGAGATCAATAGTTTTGATTGAAGTATAGAAATTTATCTTCTATTCTTGTTGCTTAAATATTCTAAAAATATTTTCAGAATTTGTTAACATATTTCCAAAATCTTGCAAAATATTTTTTTTAAAATCTTTATATATATAACATATTTCTAAGATCTTTCCATATATTCCAAAATACCCTGCAATATCGAAAATAACTAACAATTTTCAGTATTCTCAATAGGAGAAAGATCTGAACACTGACGACTATATTCAAGTGCCAACAAAGAACTAGACATAATAAAATACGATGGTTATAGAATGCAGGCGAAGTACTATCTAATCATTTATGAGAATATATATATAAAATCTTGTTAAAATGTTATGAAAATGCAAGGCTTTGTTTATTATATGGTTTAGCCGTCATTACTCATGTCGTTATTGGTTGTTTTCATTCCTTTTATCCTTTTCGCGACCAGTGTTCTATTTTAGGTCCAAAATATAAATAGTTGTGTATATCCTTATTGGCTAATCTGGTTCACTTGGTACCAGTAAGGACCACTAGAATTGCTTGATCATAATCCAAGTTTAATTCTTCAATTGGTCTAACGTATATATCCTTATTTGGACGGCCTTTTGCTAATTCATTTCCACACTTTAGGTTGCGAACGAAAACATAAACATCAGCCGATGAATTATTAACACAGCTAATATTGGACTAATTATTTCATGACCCGCCTGTTACTAACGTGGCGGCTGTACCATGTGTATATAGGGAAATACTTAAATTAACCAAATATTTGTATTTTAACAATTAGTAATGAGTGATATATAGTATGAAGTTTTTCAGTAACTATAAAAGGGATCGGTCAGGAGCCTCATGTTTTGCTGTAGTTATATTGAATAAAATTTAGTATTACTAACTTTAGTTAATTAGTCAATTAGTAATTATTGACTAAAGTGCTTTTGCCTTTGTTTATCTATTTGGTTTTAACTGCATTTGCCATTAATAATAGGTGAGATAGTAACTATAACACAATAATATAGTAGCTACAATACTGTAAAATAAAAACAGCAACTTAGTGAAATAACAACATAATCAATAGGAATAATGTATATATTAAAAATAAATAAATATAAAAGCAAACAAGCCAACCAATGTATGAGAGGGAGCCAAGCGTGCATAGCTCACCATAAAGCCAGGGCCTTGGGAAACAGTCTTTATTATATCATTCATTGCAAGGGTAATAATTTAAAGCATTATATGATTCGAAAGACAATATATAGAGCGCAATAAAAATAACTATAAGATGTTATTGTATTTTGTAATAAGAAATATCAAGCTAACTTACTAAATATTAATTGGACACTAAAATTAATTTTGTGCTGTTTTGAGGTATTGGCATACAATACTTACTACCTGTGCAAAGCCTTGAATTTTGACATGAATCGCTGCAATATCTGTTGACATGTATATTTATTTATTTTAAATACATTACGTAGCATAAAGAGAAAGAGATGTTCGTACTAGCGTTGCTAAACCAGTTAGCCGCTCTTATATATAGCACATATGAGCCAAATCAGTAAAATAAATGTGGCCCATTGTGGGTTTCAAATGAAATCGTATATTTTATAATCATGTATCGTAATATATATATATATATATATATTGTTGCATTTTCAAATCATAAATAATGTAGTAGATATTTGAAAATGTCGTTCTAACTTAATTCGTAATTATACACTGTGTACCAGCCTTTAACCGCTTTAGCCCATAGTGGATCCCTTTTCAATAAGACCAAGGTTTAGTGGGTTTAATTATGTTCACTATAAGCACTAATTGCTTGTCATCATCATTAACTCCTGTTGCAGGTGCTTTAATGCCTCTTCGTCAACTTTGCTAAGCAAGTCGCAGGGGAGTGGGGCGTTTGTGACATAGTTACTACCATCTTGAAGCCATAGTTCCATACTTTCCAGATTACTAATTGCATCCATTCGTTTCTTCGGCTTCAATATCTTCCTTTTCATTGGAGGTAAAAATTCATTTGTCAAGTCAGACAACAGGATATTCGATAGACTATTGCAACGTTTAGACCTAGAAAGAAGTCCAAAATTATTCATGGAAGAATCTGAGCCAGTTATATCTGCCATGTTTAGAGAATTATGGTGTCTTAAGCCAAGGTTTTCTTTCAGGTCTTGATGTAAATCTTCATTTTCAAAGGAATCTATGGTGGGTAGCGAGCTAGAAAGGTCACCTAGATTTAAAGGCTCGAATAACCGTGAAAATTCAACAGAGAGGGCGCTAGAAGGTGAAGAAGATTGTGAATTAAAATCTGAAGACATAAAATATGAGAATATATTGCACTGTGGGCCACGGTGTGGTTCAAATTTTTGAAGAGAATCATTGCACGATGCAGTATCCGATAAATTAGTATCGTTTATGGTGATGTGGGACGAGAAAAAAGAAGAGGAATCTCTATTAAAATCAGGAGAAAAGTCTTTACTAGACTCGGGTGAGGACTCAAGCATAGAATGTAAGTCTGCAGCGTGGGTTGACTTTTCGTTTAAAGTAGATGTTTCAGATGTAGACACTTGGGTGATCTCATTGGAGTTCAACTGTAATTGTCTTATGCCGTGCTTTTTAAAGAGATGATTATTAAGTGCACTTAGACTGGCATATTTTTTAGTACAGTTTTTGGAATAACAAGCAAAATCACGTGCAAGATCACAACCTTTTCTACGACGCCTTTTAGTGTAAACACAATTAGGAATGGGTCTATGATAAACTGGGATAATGGGATGGAATGTATGTGCCTTACCAACAGTGCTTGTAGGAGATAAGGACAAGGACCGAGAAACAGTATTATGCATGGAAGACAAGGAACCATAGGAAGTCCTTGGTGAAATCAAGTTTTTGTCCGACTGATTTGCAGACTGGATTGGTGGCTGTTCTGCATACTGTCGCTTTTGCATTGCCTGAAACATACGAAGGCGTTGCAAATGATAAAGCTGAATATCAATTGAAACAATGTTGATGAGGGGATCGGGATCAATAACTGTCGGCATTTTCGGTTGTCAATATTCAAATATTTGACAGTAAAAAAACGTATTTTTTTTTAAACCAGCAGATTACAAAATCCATAACACATAATCTCTCCCGTTAGACCAGTTTGACGGCACTTCATATGTAGTACAAATTATATGAGCCTAAGAAAAAGTTGGTGTTTACGAGCCGTGATATTAGCTTTAGTTTCTAATTTTATCCCAAATGGAAAAAAATATCTAAAATATATCCCTCTAATATAATTACGTTAATTATTAATAGCATACCACAAAATTAAGGTTATAGTTTTTGAACTTCAACTTTTATTAAGGTTACCCATATTAAATAGTAAAAAATTATTATAACTAAATGAATGAACATAATAATTATTCATCCCAATATTGATAGTAATCCTAACGTACTTATTTTATTACCTTCCATACCAATCAATGAAGGTATTCATAAATTATTTTAAATGACCGATTACGCATTCGTTTGTGTTTCTGTTCATGATTGGTTCCGTGCCCTGGTTTTTAAAATTTCCCCACTGGGGATTCTTCCGACATTACGGCCTAGCTTACGTGGGGATATTTCCTGATTGGTCTTTATCTTCTTTGTAACCAATAATCATACGATCTTGGAGATCAATCTAATTAAATTAGATAGTATCATAAATTCCGCTTATTCCCACCTCCTCATGACCGGGTACCGTACTGACATTCAACATAATTATCATGTAAAAAATAATAATAGCCATAATAAACAAGTAAGAGAGTATAGAGGGTCGTTTTTTTTTTTTTAATTTAAAAAAGTATTATTTTTTTGGGGGTATTAAGATGCTTCTAGACCATTTAGCTTTAAAAGCCGCAGGTATGTTGTATGAATGTAATGGTTAGCTGCAAGCATATGCATTGGCTTAATGGAATGGCAACTATTTTAAGATAGGTTAGATACTATCTATATATTCATTTCTTGTCCAATCTATTTCCATGCATGCAACTGGGAGATAAATAAAGCAAACGTGATCAAATATCTCAGACATTGTATTATTATTTGTACTACTATATAATCTCTAAAAAAATTAATAATTATGGAATGCCAAAGTAATTAACACGCCTGTAGCATAGAAAAAATGTTAATGGCAAAAGAATCGAGGGAGTAGCCACTGAGTGTACTACGATGCTCTGTTTTCTCTTAAATACCGTACTGCAATATAATAAATAAGACATCTTCAACATCTGAAGGCACAAACATGCCTATGCTCCAGAAGATTAATAGGGGATTCCAATAGAGTAGCCGAGAGTGTATGTCCTTATTGAGAAATGCAGTCATCCTTTAGTAATTAAGTCACTGTTTACTATCTTCATTACTAAGGGATTGTTTCCATATATAGGTGTAGCTGTTTATTTGCTTTACTATGAGTCATACCTCAATCAACATTACTGCATATATTGGACTAGATTAAAAATAGTGAAAAAGTGCTATGCTAGGTCACTAACGTATCATAATTATCGTTTTGGGTGACGAGTACGAAGTCGTAGTATTTTATCAGGCTAACATATTCAACTCTATTGAAGATGAGTACTCGTTTAAACATACTGCATATAGACCATATAAATGATTTTCAATCGAAATATATAGATATACGTACGGTCGGAATAATAAGTAGGGACAGGAGCGCTCCTGTAGCTTATCTTATATTCGTTTTGAGAGAGAAGGAATACCAAGTTTATCAAAAAATCTTATGTTCTCCGCATTTGGGTACGCGGGAGCTGGTCGACCCCATGCCTTTCTTAGCTATTGCAATTTACATTCTACTCTTTTTTTTTTTTTTTTTTTTTTTTTTTTTT
>NAOQ01000518.1:28528-44946 GCA_002751075.1 Ichthyophonus hoferi
GTAAAATGCAATATGGGATAGTATAGGATAGTATAGTATAATATAGTAAAATGTAATATAGGATAGGATAGTAAAGTATAGTATAGTATATATATAGTAAAATATAATATAGTATAGTATAATATAATATAATTAATACAACACAATATAATATAATATAGTATAAGATGGTATAATATAGTAGAGTATGGTATATTATATTATATTATATTATATTATATTATATTATATGGTATTAAGTATATTGTATTGTATTATATTATATTAATTGTATCGCATTATATTATATAATAATATGCTATGTTATATCAATGAACTAGGTATCAAAATTAACAGATCAATCTAATAGGTGGAGGAGTGTCGAACTGAGTTATTACGGGTAGAAAGTGAGCACCGTATGGCATTTGCCCAAGTCAAACGAACCAAAGAGGTGACGGACAACCAATTAGAAGAGTGCAGGTGACTAAATCTCCGTACTATCCACTCATATGGATTATCTATGTTAATACATGCCATTTCTCTATCGTGACCTGTGGGGTTGAAGTTTAATGGAGGAATATGATATGACAGTGAGTTTAATGGGAAAGAGGTCTGACGTTATCTACTTGCATTATATATGGTCTTACATGTAATTTATTATATACTTTCCTACATATCGTCCTATCCTACGTCATACCCACCTATTGTTTCCCTCTCCCTCTCCTAGAGCCTACCTTGATAAAGCTCAACAATACTTTACAGTGAGCGAGGAAGTGGAAAAGGACATACTGGATGCCCAATCAGAATTGGACAGATTAGTAGATGCGGCTACTATAGCCAGGTAAGGGCGAGAACAGCAGTGTGAAGGTATATATCTGAAAACCCCTTTATAAAGAAGATAGTGTACACCTAGGGCTAGAATATCCTGGGGTGTAATTTTATCTTGATGGTATTTTGATCTTTTTAGTGATATATATATGTATATTCTGGGATATCATTGCATTATACTATATATAGCAGTAATTAATTAGTACTGATTAGTAATTATGGTACAATCAGTGGATATTTACTATGGTAACTACAAATTTCATTGGTGTGTATGTTTACCATAATAACACATTAACCAATCAAGTATGATGATAGATATTACAGTAATAACTATGATTGGCTGAGTGCCCTATCTATAGTCTCTGCCATTGCCATTATTTATTTCTCCTAGTGGTGATTGGCCCAGTGATTTTGTATAGTTTGATTGGACCGTACCATTAAAGTGAACATTGGCACAGACATAGACTATTCTAATTAGTTTATTACTAATTTAGAATCCCCCAATAAGCCCATATCAATTTCATATAGGATATAACTCAGCACTAACCTGCCACCTCTTATCACAGGAAACACGTGTCCTTTGCCCTGCAGGTATTGGCTGATCTAACCCTAGAGGTGCAACAATTGGATTCCCCCAGCCCTTCCTCCCATCGAAAGCCATCGCCCCTTCAGACAGCCGATAGAAATCATTGGGACAAGAAGAGTAAAGGTACCTCATTGGTTATTTAATCGCCATTAATGTTTATTGAAGAAAAAGATGTGGTTGGATAAGACTGCACAGGGCCTGAGCTCTCCAATCAGAGTAGAAAAGGTCATCTGACCTGCAAGGGAAATTACAGTGGGTTGACTGTGAAATTTCAAGCAATGGATCCCTCTACCAGACTGAGTATAATGGGCCTGTAGATGACCATGCTGGCCAACCAATGGCAATCTACCTCACTAATGAGACCAGCAATTTGATTGATGCAGCCACAGATTATGATGTATAAGCCAACCAACACACATGCTTTGTCTAGCCATTCCACACTGTCTAAACCACTAGAAGAAATTATCAATTGTTTTGAAGACAGAAATATTTATAGGATTGGTCTGATAAGGTTTTTGGTTTAATAAATTGTAATATTTGGTTATTATAGGCATTATATGATTGGTGTGGAGTAACCCTTCTTCACACCAGGTCTGTATAATTTTATAACAAAATCTCATTAGATTGTCCCGGGCTTGAAAGATTAAAATATGCAGATCATGTATGATTGGTAGTCTAGTCGGTTCATCCAATGAGGTGTATTATTAAAAGGGGCAAAATGGAAGGATATTGCATGGCAAGGAATAGTGTTTTATTGCCTCAATAGTAAGATATGTGGGGTTTTCTGAGCTTTAATGACAGTTTCCCAAGTACCAACAATATTTTCCCAAGCATTAATGACATTAAAGTATAAAAATAATAATTTTGTTCAAAATCAATTTATGAAAAAGCCAATAGTGGTTTTTTACAGAATGAAATTTATTCAAGAATAGTCTACTTTTCTAAGTGCATGGAATTTTTCTGCTACTTTCAACTTTAATTCATTCAGTGTAAGGGAAGCTTTTTCATCTATCCAGGAAGTGATGGCCATTTTCTGCTCATTTGATGACTTGGTTAAAAAGTCCCTTTCTCTTTGTTTCACTTGGGGCTTTCCTTCTTCACAGTACTTCTTTAAAATTCCTATAACTAACATTCTTGGTAAACCACTCTTGATCCTTAATATTTTCTGAACAGATGAATACATTATCAACATATACACATATACACATGAATCTGGTTTTATTATGATATTTATATAGACAAGGGTCAGTTCCCATGGGGTAGAAATATATAGACTTTAAAAAGGTATCTAAAGTTCTGTTCCACAGTAGTCTAGAGGTGTGAAGTCTGTAGAGACTTCAGTTCATCTTTTAAACATGTTCTCATTTGTTTGGCTCTATAAACATTAGTGGTTGCTCTAAGCACACTGGTGCATCCAGGTAACTATGTAAGTATGCTGCCTTGATATCTAGCTGTGCCAGATCATACCCTCAGTCTCCTACTATGCTTAGCAAGAGTCTAATGATTATGAATGAGCATACTGGACTAGAAATATCATGATAGAGACCACATTTATTTGTTCTTAGGACTCTTGTGCTACTAGACATGCCTTGTATCTGACTACTTGCTCTTTGTTATCACGTCTTCAATGAAGCACCCATAGACTACACAGGACAGTAGTTCTCACAGGTGGCCACTTAACCAAGGTTCATGTGAAATACTCATTGAGAGTGATAATTTCTGTTTCCATCACACAGATCCATTGCATTTTGCTATACATTCTCATGACATTTTTCCCTCCCTTGGGATACAGAATTCTGGGCAGTTCTGATTGAGGTGTTGTTGCCAGTGCTGTCGCTGCTGCTATAAACAATAGCTTGCAGGATGGAGTGTGAGTTCCATATATGGCCCCACTTCTTGTCATCAGGGATTTATATTTTGATCTCCTTCATGCATGTTATTGAGCTATTTGTTGCCTTATGGGTACTTCATTATCACTGCTATTTGAAGATTCTGCCATATTCTCAGAAAGATCCATTAAAACTGTCTGAGGCTGTAAATAAGTGGCAGGAGTGAATGACATGGTGATGTTGCTGTAGGAATCATCTCTCCCATATTTGAGAGAGGATGATAAATGGGAAGTCAATTCTTCTTCTGCTGTCACATCTTCCATAGGAATATTGGCCCATCTAATTTGGAAGTTATCTTGTTTGACAGATTTAGATTGTTGCTTTGCATAGGGAAACTGCCCTTCAAAAAAAAATGATGTTGCACTTGGTGGTGATGTGATATGCCAGTCCATTACTATCTATTCTCATTTTAGAATGCCATATCCTAAAGATAGTCCCAGCTGTCCTCTAGGAGAGAACTTCTTCCCAATGGCAATGCTGAAGAGTCTATGGTCAACTTTACAGCTAAAGGTACGCAGTCGTTCTACCGGTGTCCTGGTTTTGTGCCATAGTTCATGACACCATCTCATTGGATATGGCGGTGGTTGGGCTTATATTATGAGAGTAGATTGCTGCACAGAAGGCAAAACTCCAGAACTGGGCTGGAAGGCTTGCCTGAGTTAAGGATGTCTGAGTAGTTAAAAGTTTATTTACTTGCTGATGCCATTGCTAGAGGGGGTGGACAATGCCCTAGTCATGAAGATGGTTTTGAAATTTTCCATCAAGATATACATCCTTGACCAGAAAAGAGATAGGTGATTTTGAGAGGCACATGTAGGGATTCTGCTGCTGCTTTGAACATACAGAACACTTTGAAATATCACTTTTCTGGGTCATGCAAAATGTAGTTGCATAGTTGGTAAAATCATAGATAAATGTCACACACTATAAAACTACATTTTCTATGACCCAGAAGAATGATATTCCAAAGTATTTTCATATGTTCAAAGCACCTTAAAATCACCCATCTCTTCTGATCAAGAACATGAGTATCTCAACAGAGAATTTCAAAAACATCTTTGTGAGGAGGGCATTACTCATCTAGTTACCTTGCCATATGGGCCTATGGCCCCCCTGGCAACAGTAACAGTGAGTGAATAAACCATGCCAACCCAGTTCTGGAGTTTTGCCCTAAACACTAAACCCTAAACCCTAACCCTACCAGCTAGGTATTATACCAATATATTATATTATATGACAGGATGTGGCATTTCATGCTATTGTATCATTTATTAAAGGGTTTTCTTCCAACAACAATCACCAGGTGGGCATGGGACCAGTAGGGATGTATTCTTTTTATATTGGATGTAGTCTGGATCAGATCCCCATTTCTTATTGGCACTCTTGTCCACCATGGGAATTCCAGACACACAGGTAAGTAGGAAGATAGTAAAAATAGGCCTAAATATGTAATAAGACATAATAGTTAGCTGTCTGCCCAATCATAGTGCAATGATAAAAATATTAACCTGGATTCATTGAATAAGATAAATGGAGTATCATTTTAATTACCCAAGAGTACAAGGTTGACGCTACTTATGTGTATGATAGTTACAATATATGATTGGGTCATTGCTAGTAAATATGTATGTACACATGATCTTTACACTAATCATTTGGGGGTATTATGTCTTAATATAGTTATACAGAAATAAGAACCTATCGTATTGCTTCATGTCCAGATGTAAAATAAGGAATATTACTTACCCTAATATAGACAGCCATTGCCATCCCTTGAGACTATTGGTGCAGGGTATAAATAGACCCTGTAGAAAGTAATGATTTTATTTGGTCATGCTATTAAAATAAAATTTTCATCAATCAGAATTTGTTACTAGACCAATCATTTCATTCCATTTATTTATATTCCATAGCTATTCCCCTATCGTTATAACTCTCCCTCCTTTGTGCTCATATATTTTTATGCCACTATATTTTTAATCCTCAATTGTCATTTGACCAGATATCTTATAATCATACATGCTAAACAAACACAGAATGCCAATAAGAACTAGTTATGAGTGTTAACCAATTAGGGAGCATGTATGTAGTATATAAACCAATCTATGGCTTTACCCTCTCCTCTTGATATGTCTATATAACCCAATTATAGTACGTCTATCATCCCATTATATCTTACTCTTCATCTTTATTTCTAATTATGGCAAGGCCCTGCCTGATAGGATGAATATCACATATTCACCCCCTTGTTATTGTAATTACATTATATATATAGGGATAGAGAGGGGGTCCATCAATAATTTGCGTAAATTTCAACCAATATCCAGCTATATATATATATATATATATATATATGGTTGCCTGTTACACTATGCTATCTCTATATAGGTAAATACAAATAAGCCCAAAGTACATGATAACTCCAGAAATTACAAAATAGACTCCCCTTTACTTACCACCCAAAGTAAAATTTCACCAAAGTAATTAGGATGCTGGCTCCATGACCATAAACCCCCCTGAATAAACTTATCATTGGTCAATGGGTCAGCCCGGAATTGGGTTTTCTGCCAATCAGCTACAACTTCGATTGCAAAGCCAATTTGCCACAGAAGAAAGCCTGGGGAAATATATACTTTGTGAATTTATTAAAAACCTCATATAAACCAATCACATCTGCTAAAATGCATGATAATTATTTAAAGATTTCAGATGAGTTAGTATCATATAGGGAAGATATTAAGTGTAAACATATGAATCAATTAAATTGCCCCATTTTAGTATACTAAAAATAAAGACCTGCAGGAGATCCAATGAGGCTTACCAATATAATCCCTGACATTTAATGATTGGTCCTTGTCACTCCACACGTTAATAATATAAATGGGAGAACCAACCATAAGTACCCACATTCCCTGCATTAGACCAAAGTGGTTAATGCAAAATAAGATAAAGATATAAATAGGCATTCAGATAGATTTACGTATATTTATATTTTTAGTGGTTGCTATAAATAGACATAGCTATAAATAGTAATCACAGCCTCTTTTTTTTTTCTCTCACCCCAATCACATCTTCCCAGCAACCTGCAAGTTAAAACTATAACACTTTAATATATCTATAGTTAAATGTTAGCATATATTGAAGCTATTAGAATCAGTTTTCAAGATATTGTATAATCCAATTGAAACTTTATCTATAAATCCCCCTTGCCCAGTCATAAAATCCCCCTAACCTGCATACTCCATGCAACCAAGAAGGCTAAGGGAAAGGGTTTGATGACGTCAAACCGACTGTCCTTAGTCTCACGTGATATTCGACGAAAGAGAAAGCTGCCTAACCTATATATATATATGGTAATAAGTATAAGAATATATACTGGGGTATATAGACACATGCTTAGATAGGCAGAGAAGGACTTAGATCGTTCTATATAAGGTAATAGTGTGATGGCATGATAGTAAAGTAGTATAATAGTATAATATAATAATAGTATATATGCCTATATACAGTACATACCCATGCCTATTTTATATATCTTATAATCACCTGATACACCATATTAGTACACACACACTAGCCCAAATACTGCGAGATGATTGGCTCCCTACTGCCAGAGTGTAGCTAATGGCACACAAATATGTTATACTTCCTGTGGACCAATAGCATAAGGTCAGTTACCTGATTACTTCCCAATGAAATCACTCCTTTGTATTTTCTTCCTAATATCTCCTCTCCATTCCTAGCATTATAGTTAGATAGTGTAAAAAGATCCAATTGGATGCGTGTTAGAAAAAGTAAAATCATTGGCTAGATCAGACTGGGAGTGTGATTAGATGTAAGAGATAAAGCTTTAACTCAGATTAATCACTCTAATCACCAATCAAGTATTTGAATTAGTAGACGGGCCAGTCAATTACTACCACTTTGGTTAAATACATTCATACATATCTACCTACCTGTCACGTCATAGTAATGCTCAGTTTGATAGTAATAACCATACATCCAGCCACCATATTGAATAGTGAAAATAAGCACTGGTACAACCTGAGTGCACCAATCAAAGGTCAGCTCATCATTAATAGTATGCTTTTAATATTTAAACATGCTAACCCTTTTATTCGATTAGTTTGTTATTATAGAATCCACTCATATCTAAGTATTTAATATATTTCTATCCAATCACAACCTCTCATAACCTAATATGATTGGTCCTTATAATTAGGCAAGACATATATTGTGAACATATATTGATTGGATATTTGAAACTTCTATATTTTATAGCATCCTTTGCATTGGTTTAGAGACTATATATTGTGATTAGTGCAAAACAAGTCTGCAATTAACCTACAAATAATATGTGATTAATGTAATAAAATACCATTAGTATATTAATAGCCAATCAATGTAATTAGCATGCTATTAGCAAATTAATACCTTCTGATCCCAATTGGTCCCCAAGGTAGTAATTTACAGTAACATTAACTACCCCAATCTTTCTTATACCCCTAATTAGGGTACTGGGCACTGGCTTACCTATCCCATTGGGTTAATAAGATACTATCAAAGGCACTTGCATTAATTTTACACCAATCAAAAACGTAATTTTGCCTATATAATACCAAGACGTCATTCCCATTGGTAGAAAATCACAAATACTATATCATAAAGAACCCAATGTATGATATGATTGGGAAGTCTCTGAGTGATAATTGACTTCCACATAAGGATATATGTAGGAATTGGTGCAATAATTAGGTCTGGGTACTGATAGGCTGATGGCAGCCAATAGAAAGGGGTCTCGCAAACCTGACGACCAATAAACATATAGAGAAGAGAGAGAGATAACGAATGAAAATGCCAAATAAAAACGATAGGCTAGAAGTGTAAGTTGATTGGCGGAGGAAAAGAAATAAAATATAAATGGAATACATTGAGAGGAAACTATAAATAGATAAAATTATAGACATGTATATACCCATCTATGGTTATATATACTTGCCTTTGGTAATTTCAAGGCATATTCTGATAGGACAATCCCAGTTATAACAATCGCTATACACAGTATAGCGTTAGCAAGGTTCCTTAAAAGGGTCGGGCTCCTTGGTTTGTGGTACTCGCGGGTCGGGTTCGAGGTATTTGTTGCAGTGAGAGACTGCGGGGAGAGGGAGAGAAAAAGGGGCAGTCAGCCATTGGAACCATAAAAGGATAAAACACATACCTTGTAAGGAAGGGGAATATAGGTTAGACTAAATAAGGCAAGTGTGACGTCATAACACCCAAGGTGACGTAAACCCATATTTGGATTTACTCGCCCACCTACCTACCTACCTACCTACCTATATAATATACATATATAAACATCCATAATAGTACTTCGCATACAGAATACATCTCTGCCCGTGGATATATAGATATATACATAGGATGACCTACCTAACCTCCTACAACTACCTCGCCACTTACCTATATGTAGAATAACTATATTATCTTACAGACCCTCATTCGTTCTTGTGGACTCAAGAACTTGTCCAAAAACATTTATGTATTCAAAACGTGAAATATATCAACAAGAATACAGATATATCTGTAATAATAATAAACGAAACATGAGTGATGTTACAGTACTTACCTTACTCTCATCACTTATATTTCCATCCATCACCTCTATAGTGACTATGCTATCACCCTATTGTAAGGTATTAATTATCATATATATTTATACCTTTTTTATGTTATAATATATATATATATACAATTAGATTGTATTGTTGAATAGTTCTATATAAATTTTATCAATAATTTCAATATAGCCGTCCAATCGTGTTTTCTTTTACCTATTATATGATATGATATTATATTATATTATATTATCTTATATTATATTATCTTATCTTATATTATCTTATATTATATTATGTTGTATTGTCTTACATTATATTATATTTTATTAGTATATTATATTATGTTGATTGTATTGGATGATATTATATTATATTCTATTATATTCTATTATATTATATTATATTATATTATATTATATTATATTATATTATAGTACTTCATATTATATTATATTGTATTATACTATAGTATATTATATTATGTTGTATTTTATTAAGGTATTTATCGAGATAAATCAGACATTCCTGGTGGGTCTGTTATCTTTTATGAATTGTGTTGATTAATAAGAATATTAGCAATTGAGTTCATTTAAATTATTGGACACAGCGACACGGTACTAACCTAAAAACAACCCCCGCTGTAAAACGTATTAAAGAAAACAAAAATCAACAAATAATAAAGGGGTGCTCACATATGCGGCCCCGGTACACCCGGGCATACGAAGCAACTCCATATGTACACTACCGTTATAAGCAAATACAAATACGTTCGTGACACACAAAACTTTGCATTCATTTATTATTTGTTAAGCAATATTATAAGATATATATATATATATAGTTCTATTATACAACCAACACTCAATTGGCGGGCCCAGCACGCTTCCATTGCGCCACTCTGCTGCATACAGACTCCTATACATATATAAGAAGTTCCCAAAACAATAATAAAGGTTCTTACTATTATTGGTTTTAGTTGTCAATATATAATAAAAGTCTTCCTGGAAATCTTGTTTTATTTATTATACAGCCATTTATGGTATGTTTTAATTTTCAAGTGATAAAAGTTCATCCAGATTCTTTAGTAGAAGGCCACCTGGCCAATCCTGGTACAGTTGGATCAATAGAGGATACGTGTATAATATCTATGATTACAGTGCTTTACATCATGGTTATTACTTATATTGCAAGCTAGAGGGGAAGAAGGTTAAAGCGTTCCTGAATTTAGGACATTTGTGTACACTGCAAGTAAAATAGTAGAGGATAGCAGTATAATAGTAATATTATGCTAATGGTCATACATTAGGTAGACTCACATACTTTCCATTATAATATTTAATTAACTAATATCAATTTACCATTGGAAATTGCCAATTCAGTTAGTTTGGCTGTTATAATAAAAATAGATATTTTACTATAATATGTAAATATAAATACAATTACAACTCAAAAATGTTTTAGCTTGTCCCTTGCTGATTGATAATGATCTAGATCAACCTAAGAGAATAGAAACACTGTCAAATAAGATTTAGTAAAACAGATTCTAGTTTCATTTCTAATAACTAATAATTCTTATTTAATTTTCACTAGATATTATGTAGGGTTATGCATATTATATATTATGCCTATAGATTTCACAGAGTTATAGCCTATTATTTTACTTTTATATTTGACCGCGTTCTGCGATTAGTCTGTAATCAATAAGAGTATTGATTGGTTGAAAGTACACATTTCAATGTAGATTAATATTGCTGAATTAAGAAAATAAAATAAAATAAAGCCGAACATAATTGGAAGCAATCAAAACTCACATTCCTTCTAACCCTGTATTATTATTCGTCGCGTCTATGATAGAAAATAAAAATGGATTTAGTTTTTGACTGAAAGTGTCAGACATACCCACGCATGATAATAAAAGTCTAGCTTCCAATCAACTAGCGTCGGCCGTATAACTAATTTCTTGAAATAATAAAGCACATTAATCTAGTATATCAATTACTGGCAGAAGCGTATAGCCGGCCTAACCCAGGACCTAGTTTTTACACTGTACCCCGAAGTATTAGAAAAATAATAGTAGGGTTGACGGAACACAGTGTATGGATGCATATCTGTCGATGTCTATATCTATGGTTGAGGGTTACTTATGAAAAAAGTCGGTAAAAATACACTTTAAATTACTAAAAGTAATAATGGAACTAGATAGACAGTAAAATAGGCATCGATACACACACCAGTCTAGCTTAGATTCATAAAACACAATCACCACCACTCATTAACCTGAAGGGAGTCAAGGGCCAATCAAAAGGCGTATTCACAAGAGGGTGTAGGTGCATATGGGTTTCCTCTATCCACCATCATGCCGTTGTTTATGACACGCATTCTCTCTCCATCCCATCCGCAGTCAATGTTAAAAATGACGTCAGCCACCTAGCAACGTTATACCATGGACGCCAATCACAATAAGGCTACTCATATTCCACCCTTCCAGCATCCTGAAATTTCGGAAAACGAAGAAGCCCAATCCAATTAAATCACTGGTGACCAATGAGAGCATAGAGATCTTCAGTGTCGAACCGCATTAGTTCGGATCGGTCCGAACCAATGTCAGGCTGCTGTGGCTGTGGTGGCGGGTTGTTGGTACCAAGCACTTCTCGGATAATCCCTGACACGGACCGATTCGCCCCGGCCTGTTGGGGGGGAAACACCACACTTAAAGGATCCATCTCAACCTGGTCATTGGTCATTATAGTAGGGGGGTCTGGGTTCTGTATAGGTTGAATATCCACTGGCAGGCCAAAATAATTAGTCCTGGGCTCGGCGGGGCCAGCGCCAGGAGAGTTGTTCTCTCCATTTTCCGACTCAACAATTGACATTTGTCGAAAAGCATTCTGTAAAGGATGTTCTTGCTCATAGTCTGCAGCCATAGGAGTGGGCGCAGCCGGGGGTACCAACCAACCACTTAGCCCCATGGGGCGTTGTTCTTGCCTAATGGGTCCACGGGGAATGTCTTGCAAATTCATGGCTAGACCCCCCTTGTTGCAATCTGAATTTGTCATCATAGGCGCATCATAGGACTCACTGGGTCCAGGAGACGCCCTACATATACCTGCAGAATTAGGATTGGAACACACAGGGGTATTCCTTCTTTGCATCCCCCTTCCCATCTTTCGCTCAGCCTCTGAGATATGAGGTTCAGGGAAATCCAAGAATGATTCGAATTCCGCTAGTTTGGCAGCTCGATCACCATGAAAGGATGATGATGTAACTGGAACCGGTTGCTGTTGCTGTTGCATACCATGACCCCATTGTTGATTGGCCTGTGCCTGTGGTGATCGTGGTATGTATGTGTAGATCAGATAGGAGGATATAGATATATATATATGGAGTAAGTATAAGTATAATGTACACGTAGGTGTGTATGACGTAAGAGGTTAGGTGGGTGCAAACCAGTGGTAGCTATTTTGTATAGTTAATAATATATAGTATAATATAATTAATAGTATAATATAGTTAATTATAAATGTATGTATGTATGTATGTGTGGTACAGAAATAGATCCAATCGACATACAACACATCACAGCTTGGTGGGAAGAATCGAAAACAAAAACAAAACCGCCCAATAGACCACAGCAGTATAAATACAAGCCAATAAAAAATCGCCCCTACATTGGGAATATTCAACTGGAGGTCAAAATTCAATACAGGGACAGGCACGTTGGCACCCAATCGGGAAAGACAAGATAATGATGACGATCGCTTCCTAGCAACTGATTTGACCGGATGGTTGTAGTCCAGTTTCTGGCCTCCCCGTAGCAAGGATACGATTGGTTGAGGTTGTGGACGGCTTCCCATATATGGACTAACCGTACCGGGACGAGGACTACGAGTAGGTGGACTTACCTATAAAAGGAAAGAGAATATGGTTTGTAATTGGTATATATAGATATAGATATATAATGGCTATTTTGGTTGGATGCTATTTATAGCTATGCAAGGGTTTAAGAGGAGGGCACATAGGCATGGTTGATTGGCTGATTCCACCAACAAATACATACAAATATATACACATACACACAAACATATACACATACACATACACATACACATACACAGGCCTACTAACCGGATTGTAAGGAGCAACGGAAGAAGAGGGGCCAAACTTCAATTGATTGGCAGAAGCATTTATAGGACCTGGAATAGGCGGCTGGTAACCACCAGGAATGCTCATATAGGAACCTAGATGTAGGATAGGATAGTATGTAAGATAATATGTATGATTGTGGGTGGATAATTGGTCGAAAGTCAGAAGTTAGAATGGCTTGTAGGAGATAGAATCTAAGGGAAAGGGAAAGTGAGGGAGGGAGAGAAAAAAACAGAGAGAGAGAAAGACAGAACGATGCATACCAGGACTAGAAAGAGCAATCGAGTGATTGACAGCTTGACCATAGGGAATGTTCACACCCATGTTAATAGCCTGTTGTTGTTGTTGTTGTTGCTGTTGACCAAACAGACGAGGGGGAGGGGTTGGTAGCATCTCTATCTTCTCTTGCAGGTTTTCAAAGGAATTCAATCTATGTTTCTCGGTCTCTGACAGTAGACTATTAATCATTTTTAACATTGTGTTAGCATATACATTCTGGTTGGGTACAGGAGGAGGTATCTGTTGATGTACATTAACATTCAGGTTCGGTATGGCCTGTCTGGAGTATACAGGAGAGTTAAATGAGGGGGGTCCTGGCTGGGGCAACAGAGTAGTGGTCAGGTTACCAACACTACGGCTACGACGTCTCCCCAAAGGGACTTTAACATCTAGCAAAGCATAGGAGTTCATATCCATGTTGTATAAAGGCCTTGAAGAAGAATGTTTTGGGTTTTTTTTTACTCGGAAGAACACGTACTGAGCAGGAAAGTGATTGTGTAGGTAGGCTATAGGGGTAGTAGCTGGTTGTTATGTAAAATATTAAGTAAATAGTAAATTTGTGTACTGTTGGATTGACTTTCCATACGATGACTTTACACAGGGGCGGAAATGAAAGAACATGTAGATGGTTTAAAGAAGGATTACTCAGAGTTGTGTAGAAAAAAGAGAGGCCGGCGAGCTCCAATCTTTTTAAATGTGTTTAACGTTTAATGAAATATTAGTAAGCGATGTTTCAAGTTTAATCCATGACAAAATATAAAGTAAAGACAGTGGTCCTAAAAAGATTTTTCTTTTCAATCACTATTCACTAATTTCTTAATTAAAAATAATTATGAAAATAAAGTTATCACAGGCAACACATCTTAACGACTGTGTGTTTTTCCTCCTGTATTGATACTAAATTTCTCGTCGTAACTGTTCTTAGCTGTGTAAGTATTTAAATCGTACTTAATTAACTGTACGTTATACTTCAACATCAATTTTCCATGTAACTCGATGGAAACCGTCAATCTAATTATATTAAATCCAAATTGGTACAGCGCACACATTGACGATGTGTGAAATGTTTTGTTAAGTAAATTTTCACCTTTTGACGGTGACACCCCTAAATCTAGCCGTGAGATCTAGGAGGTTTAGTTCATATAGATAAAGCTATGGACCAATAAAAGAAGGTCATCAATCTTGCGAATCAATATCTTAATTAATGGTGGATTTTTTAATAGTACAGTTAATTACAATTTTTCACACGTTCACAAAATTATTATTAGTTACCTGTCACTTTTTTTTTCCAATAATTAGTAATTTAGTAATTTAGTAATCTTTTTTTTTTTTTTGTTCTATATTTAAAGTAAGACTGGTATAGTACCTATAGTGGGATAGCATGTGCAGATTTGATAACACATATATGCCAAGGTTTTTGCAATTATTCAAGGTTTTTGCAATTATGCTATTGGTTTCATTGTTTTTATTTATTCTGCTTATTTTTTTCAACCTGTTTCAGCATCATTAATAAGTTCATAACAGCTATAATAATAAATTTAGAATTCTAAAAAATCTCTAGCTTTTACGTTGAATTCAAAATAGCCAAATAGTTTAGGAACACCTATCCCAATTCGGATACCTATCCTATCGGCCAATAACAAACGGTTGAATACGTTGGATGAAGAGAAGAGTAAACACAAAATGAAATGATTTGTTGTCTCTAATAAATATTAGGTTGTATTGGATGTTGATGATATAATAATGCCCCACCTTGAACCAATATTAGACTAATTAAATAATTATCTCATGTTCATACATATTTATTTTTAATTATATTCTTTGAATATCATTTGATGGAATTTTATTATTCTAATTATGAAAATGATTATTAGCTTCTAATAGAGGGTAGGAGGTAGATCACCGGTTAGTTTAACGACCTCCAATCAAAGTGGTAATTGTGGGTTTTTTATGTTAACATAATGATCAGCGATCAGTGGATCACTCATTATCTCATTATCTACGGCTATGGATATGAGGCCATTCCATGCTATGTAGTTAGCGGCCACGTTATTTAATAATATATTTTTTTAATTAATATTTACCTTATAGCAAGCTTATAATTATTTTATATATATCTAACTAAACACAAACTCACTGCTACATACTTTAATCTCCCTAGAGCAATTATGTTTTAAATAACTCATCAGGTAATTACGTAACCATTACATTTATAAGACATACTACTGGCTGTCAGTTACAGATTTTACTATCAGTGGATATAAATCAGGAATTTAAATCTTTTGTGTTTTATTTTTCACAAAGGTCAAGAGAGAGGACGCTATACAAAAATACATATCAACATACTTCAATTTAATTTTGACTCTAAACTACCTCGCATTATTTCTAAGGTTAATAAATCTTTGGCTATTTGCATTTTATAGAAGCCACTGGGATCTCCTTGTTTCCATTATTAGGTGCCCTCAAAAATCAGTTCAGGTGGAGCCACAGTCTCTAATCTTCTGTAATTATACGCAACTATTTTTGTATATAGCTGCCAAATAACCAATAACTGATTAATTTTTCAATTACGAATCAATCACCAAGATTAACATTTATTGCCAATTTAATGCTGCGATTGAGAATGATCGCTCTTTTATCTGCCATCCCGGTTATGCCTTTCCATTTCTGTAGTTATGTAGTATACCTCCATGTTTGAGCCTGTGTATCGTAAGAATATATGTAGGTGTAAATGTCTTTATAGGTGACAATATATTTATGCATGTATATTTTTGAAATATACGAAAACGTACGTAAATATGCAATTACACAGTAGCTATATTGCATACCTATGTGTATGGTGCAACTATCACCCAGGCATCCACGGTCATATCTATATAACGGTGCTCTGTAGCAACTAAAATACACCTAGTAACTAATCCATTACTTGTATAATTTTGGTATAAAAGATATTTTTTTTCTAATAGTTCTCCTTAGATAAAATTCTGGTGCTTTATTAATAGCGACGTGTATAAAGTATGATGGAATAATAGCATTATCGCTATAATGTGAACTTTAGTAATTCACGAGACAATGAAAAAACAACTGAAAAAT
>NAOQ01000519.1:0-11843 GCA_002751075.1 Ichthyophonus hoferi
ATAATAAGGTATAAAATAAGGTATAAAATAGGGAATATAATAAGGTATACAATAGGGTATAAATAGGGTATATAATAGGGAATATACTAAGGTATACAATAGGGTTTATAACAGTACATATACCAGTACATCTAACCAGACCCTGCTCTCTGTCCTACCTACCTGCTTTACATGGGCGTCCTCATCATACACCTCCTCTCCTTCCTTCTCATCCTTCTTATTCTTAGGTTGTGCAAAGGACACTAATATACGGCGTCCCTTAAACAGTGAGTTGTTAAGTTTCTTCTTGGCTGTAATGGCATCATCTTTCAGGGCACTGTGAGGGAGAAAGAGAGTAATGAGTTGGTCAATCAAATGTCCGTACAGTCATGTGATCAATAGTCATATAACAGTAGGTATATAGTGCCAATAAGTGTATGTGTGTGTGTAGTATATATGGATATGGAACAATAGATCGAAGGGGCAGGTGTGAAGACATATCATAGAGTATAAAGTGCACAAAGAATAGGTATCGTAATGGGTTTAGTAATTCTAATAACGAAGAAAGGGTATAAGGAAAGGGAAAAGGATAGAGAGGTATGTGTACATGAACATAATCGTGCGTCAGTATATATATATGTGTGTGTGTGTTTATGTGTATATATGTATGTATGTGTGTATGCATCTATGTATATATCTATGTACCTATGTGTGTATATATGTACGTCTATATGTGTGTGTATGTATGTATGTGTATATGTACGTATGACGGTGTGTTGGTATGTTGATTGCAAGAAGTAGGAAGGGTACCCTCAGATATAAGGTTAAGATACTTACAACTTCACAAAACCAAAACCCTTTGGTGTGGAAGACTCTGTTAAAAGGGAAGAATAAATATTAGTTTATATTGAATGATTGGTAGTTACCTGGCATACTATTTGGATAGCAACATAAAAGAAGAATAAATCAAAGACGTAGAAGTAGAGATATGATAAATAATAATAGAAAGAAAGGATAGAATAGTTTCTATAGTATGGATAAGTGAATATAGGGATATATAGAAGGCAGAGACAGAAAGGGGGAGGAAAATAGGTGTGTTTGCATTGATATATCTACAGTCGAGGATATACAACTACAACAATATAACAGGTATATATAATTATCACTATTGTATGCATTCGTATAGGTCTATACTGGTTTCGCACGTAGTAGCATGTGGCGGTATGTGAATATGTGTTTATAAATCTATGTTACATGATAAGCGTTGTCCTGGGCGGCTGAATGTACGCCCTATAAAATATATGTAAGCCTGTCCATTTGTATAAATGTGTATGCATATGCTTGTTCGCTGAAAGTATATGCGCGCATATCAGGCTATAATTCTATATCTTTGTTGTCATGGTAACCAATAACAACCTTTGTCCTTGACAACAAAGCACTCCTTGACGGGTCCAACATCCCCAAACAAAGCTTCAAGCTCCTCATTAGTAGCGTCGAAGGGCAGACCACGTACAAACACACGAGCCTTAGCTACCTCATCGCCTTCCTTTTGCACGGCGACCATGTTATATGTAAAAAAATATAAGATAGTAAGCAAGGAGATGTATACGGCAATATTAACAATGCTATTAGTAATATTTAATACAGCAATCCCTGGACCCTGTTGGCAATCAATCGAACTAAGGTTAGTTAGATAGACGGCTATATGGCTAATCTGATAATTGCACGTGTAGTGTGTTTAATATTCCAATAAACATTCTTATCTAAAAATATAAGGTTTATATTTATATTTGTTACATTTTAATATTTAAAATATCACGTACTGATAATGCCAATATTTTGGCGCCATATATAGAGGCTTACGGTGATTGTAATATTACATATGTACACGTGGGCAGGCCTTCAGTATAAATTAACAAATGGTACAGTATATATAAAATATAGCAATGCGCATGCAAGGAAGATACTAGGTATAACAATACCTTGGGGTAACTAGTCGTTTGATAAATTTTATATAAAAACTATGGTAGTTTTATATGTATCAACATATTTATATAAGCTGGATTTACGTTGAATATATTTAAGAAATACTTAGTAATTCTAAGGTACCACGTCTATATGTCATATTTTAATGGCTGTATAATTGCATAGTTTACCTACCTTGAGGAATGTGCAATTTATCCAATAATAAAGAAGATCTATTAAAGGTCTTAAATGACATTACTGGTCGATAGGTCCTCGAATACTATTGGGTTAACAATATTTTAATATTGTTCTTTTCAAACCCTGACCACACACATTTAGGTATAATCATCAATAATACAGCATTTCAAATAACTTTTAATATTTTATTTTTCATTTATTTTCATAATTATAGATAAAAAATAAATTTAAACATCTTCATGTCTTTATTTTAAGTGTTTCCCCTTCCTATAACCTAAGACACTTATTCAAAAAGAATTGTGCTTCAAAGAAAAAACTATTTCCAAATCGTGTTAAGCAAACAAATTGAGCAAGATAATCAGTGATCGCCTTATATATTCGATTAAGGTCTAAAAATTGACTAACTTTCCAGTTTAATTGATACAGGAACCCGCAAAAAAAAGATAGTTTAAGAATGCTCCTCAATGTATAAAAATAGGGCTATAAAGCTGGTATTTTAAAATTTTACCGAATTAGAAATGAATAACTATTAATATTCAATATTTCTTCGAGCCAGCGCGTTTGAGAATTATGAGTTAATAGCTTGGCATTCTTACAATCAGTGTTAATTAGGGATACATACCCGATGACAAACTTCAATGGAGCAATGTCAGTGGAACGTGATTACGTGATTGAAATCAATTCCATTCACACTAATTAATGTGAAAGATCCTCGCGTTTCCAGAGCTCGCTTGATATAGTTCATACCAATGCCTAATCATCGCATTAAGCCAGCTGTATGGGTTTGTACAAGGACATTAATATACTCTAATTAGAAAATAGTACATCAACATACATAACAATATTATTGTGTAGATACATTCTGTTTGGAATGTGTTTATATTGAAACTCATCTATTCTTATCATAGGATAGTATTTCTCTTGTCTTATCGCTTGGTCTAATTGAATTGATTATGGCTTGGCTCGCTAATCCTGACCCACCAATAACATTTACTGCTGTATGATTGGCTATGGCTTGGCAATCTTTTTCATCGGTAGATGAATCAACCTATGATTGGATTCCTAGATTACTATATGGCTGTTAATTGGACTGTATATTCGATTAATTTATTTGATAAATGTATTGAAATTCCCCGTTATCATATACTCATTACCAATTGGAGTTTCCGAAAGTATAGGATTAAAGGCGTATGATGATAAAGGATGTGAACAAGAATTTAGTAATTGTATACGTGGTAATAAAAAATCCTCCAATTATATTTTCCTATATCTTAACTTTCTGTTCACATACAATCGATCAAAGTCATTGATAGCCAAGTCCAGATTTGATATTGATTAATAGATTAGAATGACATCATACGCAATAATATGGCAAATGTGTACATAAATAAAATCTGCTGACCACTATTATTTATATTTAAACTCTTAATATGTTTTTGATTTTAATTTCTTAGGGCCTTAAACGTATTTAATTTATTATCTCCATTAATATTTTTTGTGAAAATATACATTAAACACAAAAATATCGACCGGTTAAATCATTCATTTACCAATGAAGAGAAACTGATTATGCATAGATTAAATATCAAAAGTCAATAGTAGTTGACTATCAAGAATTATTTAAGCCATATCACGGATCTATTTCGCCGGATGCCATAGTGTACTTTGTCGGAAACCACGCAAATTATGAGAATTATAATTTAATAACAAAACAATACACGCAGTATTGACGTTGTTTTGTGATATACTAATATCTTACGTATTATCTTAAATATAGTTTACTTTTTATTAATTTTGATCAGTGGTGGTTTGGTATGATGTCTGCAGCGATAGAACGGCCTGCTCTGAGCACCCTAGAGGAAGGGATAAATTATAAAACTATTCTTTCTCAAAAAGAAAATAGTCCAAATGGTTTCTGGAATAGGTGGGATATGGGGAGTACAACTATAGGTGTTCCACCCCTTCCTGCTACTGACCATGTTTCAGTTCAGTTAGGAAGAAAGTTGTTAGTGGTGGCTGGTTTTACCAATCCCAACAACGATCGAGATCGACTGCAAGACATTGAATCAGAAGTATTCTCCCTAGACCTAGATACTAACACCTGGAGTAAGCATGCGCGGTATAGTAAAGAAGTTCCTACACCACGAGCAGGGTGTTCAGCCGGTATATATAAGGATAGTATGTATATATTTGGTGGGTGGTGTCGTGGTCTCTCGTATACTAATGAACTGTGGAGGTATGATATTGAGCATGGAACATGGACTTGTCTGGGCCCTGGTCCTGAGACTAGAGTTGGTATCTCGTGGCCCTCTAAGAGAGACAAGGCAGACTTGGTTGTACATAATGGAAAGCTTTATCTATTTGGAGGATGGGGGCCTAAGACTGGCATCAGCTACCAAAACTTTCATCCTTCACCACACCATTTAAATAGTATGTAATTTCTGATTGGTGATGTGGTGTGCTTTGTTCTTTCTGGCTGTGTATGGATGTTTGTAGTATGTTTTTAGTGTGTTTATAAATGCTTATAAATATTTGTTATTTTATATTACTTAATACTGTGATTATATATATATATGTATATTAGTCTATACGCATACTTGTTATTTATTTTGTTTTTATTTTTTTGAGTATTTTTTAATATACTTCTATTATGTTTATAACCATTTATGATGGTATATTAATTACTCTTTTATTATATGCATGTGTATATTAGCCTTTGCATGTATAGTTATTGTTTATTATTTTAATTATCCAATAAAGGTCTTTAGAGTTGTGTATTTATATTTATTTATCTGTTTATTTATTTCCTAGTATACCCACACATACACATAGGCAACAGCAGCAGTTTAAGACTGATCTCATCCCCTGATTATAACTAATGATGCCTATTGGATATTTTATTTTAGTTAAATATTTATATTGATACTAAAAATTGTTTGCCTATGCAGACCCATATCACATCTTACATACCTTTTTCTTTCTTTTATTTTATGTTATTTGATTCTATTTTATTATCTGTTATAAACCCAGTTCTATTCTCTGTTGCAGTATATTATTACACACATAACTACACAGATGGGGAAGTTTTAAAAGTGCATGTTATCTATTGTATATAATATATCCTTCTATATTAGGTCATTGGATGTTATTAAGCCAATCATAACTATCTTCTTACCGACCCTTATGCTACTGATTCTCCCATCTGAATTTACGTCTCCCCTACTAGTCTCTGATTTGAAAATTCCTAATATAACATCCCCATATATAGCTGCTTGTGTATTAGGATGGAACAATGACTTCTGGGAATATGATATAGCCAATGGGACTTGGCTTCGTATCATGTCGCTAGGCAATCCACCCCAAGCACGTGCAGCCCATAAGATGGCAGTATTAAATAATTCCTTGTATGTTATTGGTGGACGTACCAGTGAGGGCAGGAGGAGTGACGTGTATAGATTCAGTTTTAATGAAGGTATGTGGAGAGGTCCACTGGGTAAGATGACTACCATAGGCAGTGTACCTGATACTAATATGATAGACCCCGGGCTAGAATGGCCTATGGGTAGGGTATGGCACAGTGTTAACCCTATAGACGCCCATAGTATCCTAGTGTTTGGAGGAATGGGTACTAAGATAGTCCATGGCCGAGAACAACCTCTCTCTCTAGGTGATGTATGGGTGTTTAACATCAACACAGAGACCTTTAGAAAGATTAGTACCTGCCCTCTGGCCAGACTATGGCACACATCCTGTGTAGATGAATTTAGTGGTGAGCTAGTATGCTATGCAGGGAGGATAGGGGTACCGCAGGAGAACTTTCAAGATATGCGCAATGATGTGATCAGGTTTAAGTTTATGGTCCCCACCCTACGTGCACTGTGCATACAGAAGATATTGGCCCATTTACCTGACCAATCGCCCCTAGGGAATGAGAATTGCCTGGGAATGGCCGAGTTAAAGGCTAACCTACCGATAGATATATACTCTGACATAGAGCTGAAACTACCTGTTGTGATGAGCTCGCGAGGATCACCTCAAACCATGTTCCCATAGATATATAGTGTGGATGAGTGTGGGTCTTGATGTTTATTGTTTGCATGGATATGCAGTATGAGAAATGAGTATTTTATTGGTCTTTAGCATGAAATGATGCATTCTATTGGTTGTTAGTGCCAGAAACGAAATTTAATCGTTTTTTTTTTTTAATTAGTCTGTAAATATATTAATGTAATAACTAGATTGTAAGGCAATAGGGAAAAGCTTGAGTAATGATAATTACTCGAATTCACTAGTAAATAACGGATATAATAATAGTGCCGTAATAGTGTCTATATCCGTTTTTAGCTTCATTTTAAATAATAAAATGGAGCTGTAGGAGACATAACATCTGTAGAAGTACCTATAAACCATAAATAAAAAAGAAAATACAGCCTTATAAAACTATAACCAATCAAAATGATTATATTTAAAATAACATGACCTGATATATATTATAGTTATAATGATATCATCGCTCAGTCTATGTAGTTATATATATTACATCTGAATCTATCACGAGTGTTTAACATAAAAGAAAAGAAATCTAAATCTTTTGATTATACTGTGAGAGGGGATTGGTATTTCATTATATTTAGACGTTTTTGAAAATAAAACGTACAGATAAGAGTTTTCCTGTGACTAATATTCGTTTAAGAGCGAGAATACAAAATAAGGGGTGTTATAACATGTCCCTTTGATTAAAAGGAGCACAGATATGCTAAGATTTATTTTATTATTTTTAAACAAGTCGGCAGGACTTTGTCTTTGCCAGGATGCCTACTCAGTTAGTCATCTGAACCCCCAGCCCGCAATCATCGTAATCTGAAATGTTGTTGCAGGATTTCTGCCATTGGCTGGTTTCATTTGATCGCTTATATTGGATTGCCATTTAACACCAACAGATTGCAATAACTCTTTTTCTAGAATTACATATGTAATAATAATTGCTAATAACATTAAATTATTATAACTATATAAGAAAATACTTAGATTAATTAAATCTTGTTTCAGCAAATGGCCATGCTAGTCCATAAGAGGTATATAGACATCAGTGTAAAATAAGTCTCGATCGGTGTGATCGCTTGATTAACCCCACCCCCAATCGGCATTAATTATTATCCTAAAATATATCTAGGTAGTTTTGATCACCAACTCTTGTGAGTTATACTTATTCTGTGTAAGCGTTATTAATTGAACACTTAAATAAGAAAGTATTAATTTTAGCCTGTCTAGTAATTTTGACACATGTTTAGGGTGGTAGCCGACTATTGTTAGCAGAAAATTTATGATAAAAACTATATGCTTTTACTCAGTATCACTATGGAATCTAGAGTCACCAATTTGTCTCAGGCAGAACCTTTCTATACCTTCAAAACACAGTATATTGTATATAGACTAATTCAAAACCTAGTATTGGTTAATTGAATAATTATATGCATAATTACTTTTTTTATGTTTTATGTGTAGATATACTTGACAATTATTGCGCCCGTTCATCAAACTGTATGATAAATGTTTATGTGCGCTCTGGCTCTGATATCTGGTGACTGGTAGCTAAGGTGATGTATATGTTGCCCATTCGCTTTATACATTGCCTTGGTGTAACTTTGAAGCTGGAAATGTTGACAATTCAAATGCAGATTTAAATACAGTGCGTAGGAGTAGTAGAAATCTTTATGTAGGCCAAAACGATTAGATTTATTTTGTTGCATGAATCATACGAGTTCGATTGAAAGTATCTAGTTGCCTTATTCTTAGGTTTTAAAACTAATGTATGAATGCTAAAGTAATTGGTTTGATTGCAGTAATTGTTAGAATTAAATCGTCCGTGATCATGCAATATCAGCATCGAAGTGAATTGAAGTAAAGTAATGGTGATAACATGTATGGATTCTAATCTATACTTTTACAGTAGACTTCCTATTTATTAATAAAATAGCAATGTAAAAAGCTAACGATTTCTATTTGACCGTTTTCGGGATGAATCTAGAAAATTGCACCAGAGTGCGGTTTGAGATGTCATTAATGATTATGTTATCAGCTGAGTTTGGACCAGTTTTCCCTACGAGATCCCTTTTGAGCGATCTCGTTTTCGACTCCGAGTATGGGGATTTCCCTATAGTTACTTCTAAATGCATTAATCTCAATAAGCTGTTTAATTATGACGGTAAGCCAAGCTATTGATCTAATGGAAATTTATCTTAGTAAATAACATTATATCAATATTATCATATACAATTATTATATAAGAAAATAAGAAAGAATGTAAAAATACCAGAACAGAACTAGTAGTTCTTTTAAAGTTTCCACGATAACCATATATAGCTTATGTAAACAAAAAGCTGCATATTTCAAGGATGAGACACGTGATCATAATTTAATTATAACTTTTTAATAATATTATTGTATACAATGTTTGAATATACAATTAATGTTTTAATATATTAACCAGATGGGTAGTACTTCCGTTTTGTTTTAACTCTGGTACAATATATTTTTGACAACCAATTCAATTGAGAGTGAGGTACATAGATCATTGGTTAACTAATTTTAGTCTGGTTTGAAAATTATAAAATTCGCGTGCCAGGTAACTTGGGTTATGTCCTGCAATTAAGACTTGGTTGGTACTGATAGACGGGAAAATCCACGAAATGTATGAAAGGAGTTATGCTTGAATGATAGATAGGGATATACTTTACCTTCAACACCCTTTCATAAGTCAAAGACTAGTATGCCTAGTGTTTGCTCTTAACATAGTTATCTAGATGTTTAACTCTGCTATATACCTTTCCATAAATTGATAAAGACCATAATCCATTTTGGGTAAGACAGTTTGGTTAGATGTGTGTTTTTAGCAGGACACTCATTTGCGGATTTTATTCTTACCAATGATGGACAATTTTAGCATTCTGCGTCCTAGTATAAACTGTGAACACGACAAGGTTTGTGTGGACAAATCCGCCGCATTATCGGTTGTTGGACAATGTTCAAAGATTACTTTTCCTGGGGCAACGAGCTCCTTACAATAAAGGTGGTGCAACTCAATGTTTAGAGGCCTTAGTGGCTCAGAGCCATAGAACGCTGATTATCAGTGCACTAATACAGGCGTGGTGTTAGGTTGACGCGCCCAGCGAGTTTAACAATCCAGCAATATAGACGCTGTTCATTGACCAAGTGCTCATAGCAAATATTTCTGCCTGGTGCTGGAAGTTGAATTGGTGGATTGTCCTCTACTGAGCCAATCTACTGGTTGTTTCAAATTGAGATCGATTCCAATTAGAATCAATCGTACCCCATTATCGGGCCAATAATGTCGTCGATGCCGCGAGCTTATATAACTTGTGTAAACAAAAGGTTGCGTGTTTCAAAAACTAAATAAGCAGTTATAATTTAATTATAATTTTTTGATATTAATATTGTATAAAATTTTAAAATATAAAATTAATGTTTTAATATATTAAACAGGCGAGTAGTACTTATTTCTTGTTTTAACTCTGGTGCAATATATTATTTGTTGGCAACCAATCCAATTGAAAGTGAGATACATAGATCATTGGATAATCAATTTTAGTCCGGTTCGGAACTATAACAACTGTGGGTCGGGTAACTTGGTTTGACTTGCAGAATACGTCTTACGATTAAGATTTAATACAGAGAGACGAGACGGGAAAATCTACGACATGTATATATTTTTAAAGGAGTTATACTTGAATGACAGATAGAAAAACACTTTCCCTTTAACAATAAATGATAAATTTATTTTATATTATTTATTTTACCCAATTTTTCTGCATTTTTTATTATTATTCCTATGCTCAGTTCCCAAACTCAGTGTGCATGCAACCTAAAAATAGCTTATTATATTGCGCCAATCATAGTAATATAATTATCCAATAACCATAGAAGATTAAAAGTGATATTAAGCGAGTTAAGCGGACAGCAATGCTTACAATGTGTATAATGTAATAATAACAATAAATGATGTATAAATGTATACATTGCGTATATAAATGGTATGTTAATTTATAGTATATACCCCCCGTAGTAATAGTAATATCAATATATATTTTATTTTTATTTTCTTTCTATTGACCACTTATAGTGCCCTGTGTATGGTAAGGTTATGTTGTATAAATTGTTAATGTAACATTCACTTAGGTCGTTGTATATACTTTAAACCTCACTTTCATGTTTCTATTCTATTCTTTTTCCTTTTCTCTACCGTGACGAGGTATTCTTCTTCCACAATCAGTTATCACTTTAGCATTTGTTTTATAGACCCATGGATTTATATTATTATTATGGTGGTTATCTCCGCCAAGCTATGTTCTTTGCCTCTATCAGTTTAACAGGTCACTTGCAACCTCATAATACTTCACTATGTGGGCCACACCAAAATACTTTTACCAGTCATGTATATTTAAGAAACATCATGTATAGAATAAGGAAAGGAGGGGATAGGAGAGGAGGGGGGGGAGGAGGGTTAAAGCAAGAAGGATCCTTATACCTTCTGTGTTATACTACAAGTATACCCTCGTAATATATTGGTTAAAATGGAAACAGTAGTTAAAAGAACAGGGTGGTGTTGTATATATATATATTGTCTTGGTTATTATGTTCTATTTCTCTCTCTTTCTCATTATTTCTCCCTATATACAACATAACCTCTCAGAGGTATTACTATACTTTATACTGTATATTTATACCAATACTAACGTCAAAGTATTTGTGCTGTAGAGTGTAATCCAGAAACGGGATAATCAACCGATATGGACACCCCGGAAGACAGGGTTGTGTACAATCTCCTTCCTGTCCCTGTCTCCTCTCTCTCTCACTCTCCTATCTCTCTTTCCTATACTATATACCATCTCTTTCTCACTCTCCTATACTATACTACTATACTATACGGGAAACAAGGTCATATTTATTGGCATTTGCAAATATATACTTACAATTGTGATTATTTCTCCCTCTCTCCCTCTCTCTCTTCCTTTTTCAATGCACTCAGGCTCAACAGCAGGCGCAACAAGCCATACTGTATTACCAACAACTAGCCAATAGTAGTCCTCTAACCCCCATGAGGTCGTTCAATCAGACCCAGCCTATCTTACCCCAACAACCAGTAAGATTTTGCCTTATTATACTCTATATAGACATGCATGCATCTATCTATATATACTATGCTGCAATTGGTTAGTATTTATCTCTGTGAATCAAATAGCACCTCACAACCAATAGCAGCCTAGTATGAGATGGGCTATAATTAACTAGCCTACGACTGCCTTTTTTCCTTGTTCTTCCTCTCTTCTCCTCCATTTACACTAACTACTAGCCAATCATATCATACCTAATATCCATATCTTTTTACGGTACCAATCACTAATCACTAGTACGTAACATATTTCAAGCAATCCAATCAACACTCAGCATGAGGGGTAGGAGAGGGGGTAAAAGGACTGACATGGGGATCTACATATACCTATAATCCTATACAACACATACACAGTACATCCAACGGAATGCCCACACCTCGCCCAACCGGACACCAGGGCCATGCCTGACTGGCACTCTACCTAGTAATCTCCCTTCTAATTCCAATTCACTGGTCCTACACAGGGCTCGTTCACGACACACTTCGCCCAGTACGCCTTTGGCTTTGCATC